>JAODOY010002332.1:0-12219 GCA_025399855.1 Forbesichthys papilliferus
CATTTTATGACCAATTCATGCAAAACTCCACGTAATCCCAAGGGGTTCACATACTTTTTCTTGCAACTGTATATTATGTCACACATCAGAAACCCATTGCAAATTATATGATATTGTTGTTGTGTCTGCACAACAGTGTTTGGATTAATATTTATAAAGCAGGGCTGTAGAAACACTTGATTATTTTATTAGCATGCACATGGAATGGTCAGCTAGCAAACTGTGAGTAAATATTTACAGAATTTGACAGCTTTTATCTTTAAAAGAGAGATCAGCCAATCAGCCAAGGAAACAAAAATAGTGGGGAGGGGCTTCCATGCCAGAATCAGATTATTCTATCTTTTTTCTTCTGTTGTTCTTTTTGTACCGCTGACTATACCATTAAATGGACAAATGGTCGAGAGCACACAACAGCTTTTTTTTATTAACAAATCTCTGGTAGTGTTAGGTGAAGCAATATATGCAGTTATAGTAACACTGATATTTTAAGGTAAATACATGGTATAGACATGTGCCAGAGGTCTAGGCCCAGTAGGATGCATCTATTGCAAACATTCCCGAATGGAGCGTGTCCATACACCAAGTGAATTTTGGGTCTGGTTACACCAGGCTACCAATCAGAGGCTGCACCAAGTAACCATCTCACAGAAAGTATTTTATAGTTTTTTAAACTACAAAATACAAAACACTTGTATTTTGATACCAAATATTAAGCAATTTTCAACAACCCTATCAAATACAAATTACAAAATACTATTTTGTATTCCAAATACATGTAAATACTGCATATCCCTTGGATATATGCTATATGTGCCTATATTTATATATTTTATGTAGAAATGCAAATTGTGTGAAGCAAGCTCTAAAGTAGGCTGTAAACTGAATTCTCCTGAAAACGTTATATTTGTTCATGGCGCTTAGCAGCATCCATAAAGTGTTACATTAGCTACCGCCCTCTGCTGGACTGTCCAGGCTATTGCACTGTAATATTTGTTACTCTCTCCCTGTGAGAGAGTTGGGTGTCAGATATTACTGCCACCACCTTTGTCCGGTCAGGTCCGGTGTCAAACCCGAAAATAACCACACCAACTGTGTATACCAAAATAGAGTTATTATTAAATTAAGTCCAGCAGGTCACACGCATACAGCCTAGCGGCACACCCGTCAGGCTGAGCACAAAGAGAAAATGTATTACATGCTTAACGCCATCACAGCAAACAGTGACCCACACCCACCCATCAGGTCTGCCCTACACTGCACTCAGGCACATCCCACGCATGCATACAGGTACCCTTGTTATAAGACACAGCAACCCAGTTCCACAGCACACTATGCCGCTCTGCGCGGTAGGTATTACACAGCACACACACACACGTCCCCTCTGGCCTAATCTTGACAGAGCCGGGCTGTCGCCTATTCCCCGCCCGAATATAAAACCTTAATAATCACATAAATCGGCATGCCAACAAAACAATATAACTAAGAAGGAAGTTTAAAACTTAGCTCTCCCGAGCGGCTAAGACCCTCCCCTCGGGTCTGACGTCATCCACCATGTAGTCCGGGGCACCACCCTGCACCTCCGGCTTCCGGATACTTCTTAAGGATGATAGTTTGGTCGAGTGTCCGCAGGCAACCCTCAGGGTGGTAAATGAAGCTGGAGTGGCAGACCTATGGTGTTAGGCAGGCTAGGTAGAGACAACAAGTGCTCCTATTCGTCCTTAACGCCACTTTCCCTCAAGTCCCCTAATTACTTATCCCTGGCTAACTATCTTCGGGTCAGCGGCCCTAAACGACTGCGAACACCACATAACGTCCCCACATTATTTGAGCGCTCTTATCTCTCCTACCATCTGGCATCTCGCTTCCCCCGTGACTACCTCCCCTTCCTCCTCAAATACTCCTCAACTCACTCCTTTCCCCCATTTAATCATCCACAGGTGGCACTAATTAACTCTTACCCCTCCTCCAAGAACCCAGGTTCATTACAGTACTATACCGTTATTACCACGGTATATATGAACAGGCGCAAGAGGTAAATGTCCCTTGATGGAACTGCATGTCTGAATAAAGAAAATCACTATCTGTGCCTGCACGGTCATTAAAGGAATTTACCACAAACAATGAGTGAAAAGGGCTATATATAAATGGCATATATTTTTTGAAATTGAACACAATACTGTAGGTAATTCCTCTGTGCAAATAATTCATGATATTTATAATTTGTGAATGTTCCAAATCTTTTGCCTTGGCCAGTCTTCTGAATTGCAAACCAGGGGAATGTGTTGTGGACTCCAGTGGCGTCTGTCAAGGACACTTCCTCGGACCTGGTACGCCTGTGGGGTCTGTAAATGCTACAGTTGACAGACCACGCATAATTAACTTACGAAATGTATGTCTACGATGTGTTAGTTCTTAATTGAAACATATTATTCTAGTATTATTGCTAAATAATGTTTGCCTATCAACACTTATTACACATCTTAACCATCCTGGAGGGGTGGATTCCGCCATCTGTGTTCCCTTCCCAAGGTTTCTTCCAATTTCCCATGGGGGTTTTAATAGAAGTAAAAATAAAAGTTTTTCCATGCATGGGGAAAGGAGCAAGTTAAGAGGGTGTTGTTTGTTTCCAAGTGAAATGTAAAACTGCAATGTGATTAAGGGCTATATAAATAAACTTGACTTGAATTTTCGTGGCAGTGGGAACCCCTTCTCGCTGCAGAACACAGTCACCACCGGTATCATCAGCACAGTCAATCGCAATGACCTGGAACTGGGACTCACACATTGAATACATTCAGATTAATGCCATCTTCAATGTAGGCCTACATGTTTTGAGCATTGAAAATAGTCCATGACACAAATAGTCCATGACAATCTCCAATCTTCTAATAATCACATTCGGTTAAAAAAAGTATGAATTTAATGTTAACTGACACACCACACTGAAACAAACAAACAACAAACCTGAAAACCTTGCACCAATGTGTATGACTATAACATTATTAGAATAGAAAATACGTTTTCATTTTCTAATATGTAATCTTCCTGCTGTCACCCATATCCAAAGAGAGAATCTTTTGTCACTCTGTCACAGTATGGAAACTCAGGTGGCCTACTTGTTAACTTGGTAAGAGAACATATGCTTACACTGTACTTATGCGTGCGCTGCTTGCAATTTGTATGTAAAATATATATCTTTAAATATCTTTATTATTTATGACACATGCAAAGCATAACAAATATGTTGTTTTATTTAATACTTACGGTCTGCTCCTGAAAACATTTTCATATACACACAGTATTAAAGATGTGCACTGACTTGTTTAACTTTCCAGCATTGGAAAACAATAATAGAACTACTTCCTGGCACGGCTGTTTACTCAAGGTGAACATATTTTATATTGATTTATCAATTAAGGTTACAGCTACAAGCTTTGTGTTCTATAAATTCAGATAGGGATTTAATTCAGATAGGGACCGCCACGGACCTTCGTGGCGGTTCACACCTCCCTGGCCCGACGACACCAGTCCTCCACTGCTGGAACGTCGCTGGGCGGAGTCTCCGTCCAGGAGCAGAGGGGTGGTTGGTGTCCGAGGACCACCTGGAACGGGCTCTGCCCTGTGGAGGACTGGCACAACGAGTTCTGGGCAAATTCGGCCCACGGGAGAAACGTCGACCAATCGTGGGGGCTGTCCGCACAATACGCCCGAAGGAAGCGGCACAGTTCTTGATTCGCCCGCTCCGCCTGCCCGTTGGCCTGAGGGTGGTAACTGGACGTGAGGCTGACCGCGACCCCAAGACGGGTCATAAAGGCCTTCCAGACCCTCAATGTGAATTATGGGCCGCGGTCAGAGACGATGTCCTCGGGAAGGCCGTAGAGCCGGAAGACCTGCTGGAACAGCACCTCAGCGACCTGTAGGGCGGTGGGCAGTCTGGTCAGAGGAACATAGCGGACCATCTTGGAGAAGCGGTCGACCACCACCAAGATGACCGAATGCCCCTCTGACACAGGTAGGTCAGTTAGGAAGTACACCGCGATGTGACTCCAAGGCCACTGAGGCACCGGCAGAAGGTGGAGGAGGCCCGCAGGTGCATGCCGAGGCACCTTGGACTGTGCGCATGTGCGGCACGACCGCACATGGTCGCGCACAGTCCGCACAGTCTTTCCCATTTCATTTCATACCAGTACTTCGCCCGAAGTATCTCTGCCGTCCGGTCCACCCCCAGATGTCCAGTGGCTGTTGTCTGGTGAGCCCAGGTCACCAACCGGCTCCGCACTCTCTGGCGGGCATAGGTCCTCTCCGGTGGGCAGTTCGCTGGCGGCGGGTCCCGTCGGCTCGCCCTCCGGATGTCTGCGTCGACGTCCCAGTCAACGGGACCCACGGGATGGAGGAATCACGGAGGCGACGACCGGAGGGACGAGGTCCCCCTCATGCTTGTGTAAAAGTGCGTCAGCCGCGGTGTTCTTGGAGCTGGGTCGGTACGTGAGGGTGAACCGGAATCGGGCGAAGAAGTCCATCCACCGGGCCTGGCGAGGGTTCATGAGCCTGGCCGCACGTATGTACTCTAGGTTACGGTGGTCTGTGAGCACGGTGAACGGCTCACGGGCGCCCTCCAGCCAGTGTCTCCACTCCTTTACCTCCAGGAGTTCTCGGTCCCCCACGTCCTAGTTCCTCTCCGCAGCTGACAGCTTCCGTGAGAAAAAGGCACATGGGTGTAATTGCGGCGGGCTGCCACGGCGCTGGGAGAGGACCGCCCCCACCCGACCTCGGAGGCGGTGACCTCTACCACGAAGGGCTTCAGTGGGTCCGGGTAGATGAGGAGAGACGTGGCGGTAATTCTCCCCTTGAGGCCCCGGAATGCTCCTTCGGCCTCCGAGGTCCAGCGGAGGCACTGCGGCTTGCCTTGCAGCAACGACGTGAGGGGCGCTGCGACGGAGCTGTAGTTCTTGATGAACCGGCGGTAAAAGTTGGCGAAGCCCAGAAATTGCTGCAGCTCCTTGATGGTCTGGGGGACTGGCCATGACTGGACGGCCTTCACCTTGGGCTCTTCCATGTTGGCCCCCTCCGGAGTGATTTGGTAGCCCAGGAAGGAGACGGCGGCTTGGTGGAACAGGCTCTTCTCCCCTTTACGAAGAGCCTGTGCTGCCGCAGACGCTGGAGTACAGCACACACGTGGGCCACGTGCTCCGAGACCGTTGGGGAGTAGATCAGGATGTCATCGATGTAGACCACAATGTACCTCCCCAACATGTCTCGGAACACCTCGTCCATGACCGACTGGAAGACGGCCGGGGCGTTGGCCAATCCAAAAGGCATCACCAGATACTTGTAGTGGCCCGACGTGGTGCTGAAGGCTGTCTTCCACTCGTCTCCCTCCCGGACTCGGATGAGGTTGTAGGTACTCCAGAGGTCCAGCTTGGTGAAGTTCCTTGACCCTCAGCTGCTCAATGGTGGATGGGACGAGGGGCATGGGGTACCTGTATTTGGTGGTGATGGTGTTCAGTCCCCAGAAGTCGATACATGGACGGAGCCCCACGTCCTTCTTCCCGACGAAGAAAAAGCTCGAGGATGCTGGAGAGGTGGAGTGGCGGATCAGTCCCTGCTCCATTGCCTCGGCTACGTAGTCCTCCATCGCTTTGGTCTCCACCACCGAGAGCGGGTAGATCTTGTTTTGCGGGGGCAAGGCACCGGCCTCCAGCTCTATGGCGCAGTCCCAGAAGCGATGGGGAGGGAGACACTTCGCTTTGTCCACGTCGAACACGTCCCCCAGGTCCCGGTATTCGGCGGGGATGTTGGGCTGGAGGGCACTCTGCGGGCTCTCCACGGAGGTGGTCCCGCACTGCAGCTGGAGGCAGGCCTTCTGGCATGCCCCCGACCATCCCTGGATCTCCCCTCTTCTCCAGGAGATCTGTGGGTCATGCCGTTTTAGCCAAGGAATACCCAGGATGATCGGATGGAGGGAGCACCAGGAGCTCCAGTCTCTCTCGGGGGCAACCGTTCATGGTCAGGGAGAGCGGCCTGGTGGCGTGGGTGATGGTGCCGTTGCCAACGGGCCGGCCGTCTAGCGCCCTGATGAAAATCGGGGACCTCAACCTGCGTGTTGGCAAGTGCAGTGTGGACACCAGTGTCTGGTCGATGAAGCTCCCCACGGCACCGGAGTCTATCAGGGCTGATGTTACATGGGAGTGAGTACAACTGGAAACCACAACCGAGCAACAGAAAGGGTTGCCTATGTTATGGCCCTTGAGCGCCCCCACCGTTCTCGGTTGCGTCCGCATGGTACTCACCCCCTTAGCAGCACGTGGCTTGGTGTGTGGGCAGTCCTTACGGATGTGCCACCCCTCGCCACAGTAACTGCACAAGCCCAGACGACTCCGGTGTTCCTGTTCCTGCGAAGAGCCTCATGCCTCCCAGCTCTGTGGGTTCCGGTTCGGTGCTCGAACCGTGGGAGAGAAGCGGGGTAAGCCGACCTAGTCGGTCACGCTCGCGGAGCTGCCCGTCTATCGCGATTGCTCTGGCAATGTACCCATCCAGCGGCAAATCCCCCGAAACACACGCCAGCTCCATCCGTACCTCCACACGCAGCCCTTGTCCGAAGGCGGTACAGAGGGCTGGGGCGTTTCAGCCGCTGGATGCCGCCAGCGTTCGTAATGACAGGGCATTCTCCGCGGCGGAACCCCCTCCCTGCTGGAGGCGGAGGAGTCGTTCCCTGGCTTCTCTCCCTCCTTCCGGATGGTCGAACACCGACCGAAACCGGGCTAGGAAGTCTGGGTAAGATCGCATGGTGGTGTCCTGGCTCTCCCACACTGCAGTCACCCAGGAGAGGGTGCGCCCAGTGAGGAAGGAGGTCAGTAGGGAGATCTTCTCCCTGTCCGTCAGTTTCCCTGCACACAGGTACAGCCCGAACTGGAGAAGAAACTCCCTACACCGCTTCGGATTACGTCGTATTTTTCTGGAGCGCCCCCCTGACTTCACTCACCGGGGAGCGACGGGTCTCCGGTTCGCTAGCCGATGACCCAGACGCCCCTGTCCCCGCAGGGCCAGGAGCGCCTTCGGCTGGGAGGGGAGTGCGTGCGGCAATGAGGTGTTGGACGACCTCGAGGAGCCGTGACATACTCACCTCCATGGACCGGTATCCCGCCTCCAACGCAGGCAGCCAGTCCTTTCCACCATCGACGCTCCCCGTTGGGTCCATCCTAATCCACACGAGTAGGAAAAACAACAGATGAGCAAGCAAAAACCAGGAAACAGCGATTACAGTGAAAAATGTGGTGGCGGGTTATTCTGTAACATAAACGGCGTGAGAACGGAGGTAAGAAAATAATAACAGGTTTTAATGACAGTTTACAAACAATAACCCTGCAGTGGGTGAAAGCAAAAGCACAGTATATAAGAACAGGGGAGTACTCACGGGACGAGGAACAGGTGTGGGGGCCCTGATTGCCACCTGTCGCAGATCGGCTGTCAGTACTCCGGGGGCGGCGCGCAAGAGTGCGCCAGACCGGAGGGCGCGGCCCCGCCGCGGGATGCCGGCGTAACAACAACTGTCTCCGTCGTGAGTAAAGCTTTTTGTTCATTTTTTAAACTGCTGAGAAGAAATATAGTATCATAGGATATATGAATGGTCTAAAAAATAGATCACTACCTTTTTAAAGATGTAAGATGTTTAAGACATCCCTTACCTTCTCATTGTGGTAAACATTTAGCAAATGCTGACCTTCATTCAGAACGTTTGTGTCTTTACAAGTTTCAGACTGACGCAGTTGTAATTTTCCCGTCCAGTGCCCACGTTGTTTAAATAGCAAATGCACTTGCGCCCATACGACCGCCGGTGGGTGTGTTGGTCTTAACATGAGTTGTGGTCTAGCGCTGTGCTGGCAGATTGCTATCTTGAGGCAGTGGAAAGTGATTGTGCGATTGACCAGCAAAAACCTGGTCTAAAGTCAGCAATAGACACATTATCAATATAGTATCGCCTGTGGCAGGTGGACAACGTGTGTACACTCTGTTTGTTACACATGTGCAAGCAGACAACATGGTGGCTTAGTAGATACCACTGTGACCTCACAGCAAGAAGGTTCAAACCCTGGTCGTCCCTGCCTCTCTGTGTGGAGTTAGCATGTTCTCCCCGTGTCTGCGTGAGTTTCCTCCGTGTGCTCCGGTTTTCCCACTATCAAAAACATGTCAGGTTCATTCTCCAGTCAGTGTCATGTGACCAGTGACAGTGGCTCCAATTTGGAGTTGGTCCCCGGGCGCTGCACAGTGGCTGCCCACTGCTCCCTTGAGGGATGGGTTGAATGCAGAAGATGCATTTCCCAACATGTATGTGACAATAAATGCACCTTTACCTTTACATGGGCTGCAGGAGCACACAAATATGCAAAGGATTAAAAATTACATTGAGTATCATGTGAAATAGCATTAGTGTGTAACCTACATAAACATATTTTAGGGATTTCGCTCTTGCGTAAATAGTCTGCTCTAGCACTTTCACGAACCCACCGGTAAAATATAAACCTGCCTTTGATGCAAGCACGCCAGGAATTTTAAAGGGAATGGGAGATGACACTCGGATTGGTTTATCATATCTTCTGCTAAAAACACACCCATGAATGATGAATGAGTAAGTCCAACCCTTTTGAACCTTGCGCCTGGCGCATTGACCGTTAATCTGCCATTAAAATAACAAATGTGGATTTGGACTCACTTTAAATCCAATTTGCGCCTTGCGCTTCAGACCGTGCACTTAGACCATTAAAATAAAGCCGTATCTCTTGACTGTTTAAATGTACTCTATTTTTGGTAGCCAGATAACATCTGAATGGCATTTTAACACAGGTCCTCATACAGCATTCAGCACACATACAAGCATACAGCTTCTGATAATGCCAGCAATACAGTAGAGGATATTTCTTGAACTTTGCTAGCCACAATACTGAAAGTTCAGATTGTTATGCCTTTTGTGCTTTTACCCAGTGGAGAGGTTTGTGTGTCCCTATGACCCTGAGAGTTGGGTTGTCTGGAGCCTAGTGCTCCTGGTAGGGTCTCCTAAGGCAAAGTGGTCTCAAGTGAGGGGCCAGACTAAGAATGGTTTAGAAGACCCTTCATGAAAGAACATAAGAGAGGAGAAGTTACCCTGCCCGGAGGAAGCCTGGGATTCCCGTCTGGAGCCAGGCCCAGACTCTGTTGTCTGTGCATGTGCACCAAAAAGCAGTTTTGAGTATTCGGCCTTCCTGGAGACCCTAAATGGAATCCTGTATGGGGCTCCAGTAAAGGATTCCATAGTTCTACTGGGAGACTTCAACACAGACGTGGGCAATGACGGAGACACCTGAAGAGGTGTGATTGGGAGGAACAGCCTCTCTGATCTAAACCCGAGTGGGAATTTGCTGTTAGACTTTTGTGCTAGTCATGGACTGTCTATAATAAACACAATGTTTGAACGTAAGGATGCTCATAAGTGTACGTGGTACCAGAGTACCCTAGGCCAAAAGTCTGTTTTAGAAACTCAGGTGAAGAGAGGGGCCGAGCTGGCTAACGACCACCAGCTGGTGGTGAGTTGGGTCAAGGGGTGGGGAAAGACTCTGGACAGACCTATTAAGCCCAAACGGGTAGTGCAGGTGAAATGGGAACGTTTGGAGGAGCCCCCTGTCTGTGAGTCTGTCTCCACCGGAGCTTCTCTGGCATCCCTGTGGAGGTTGGGGACATTGAACCTGAGTGGGAAATGTTCTAAGCTTCCATTGCTGAAGCTGTGACAGAGAGCTGTGGTCTCAAGGTCTTAGGGTCCTCAAGGGGCGGCAACCCTCAAACACCGTGGTGGACACAGGTGGTCAAGGAAGCCGTCCAACTGAAGAAGGAGGCCTTTCGGGATATGTTGTCCCGGAAGACTCTGGAGGCGGTTGCGAGGTACCGACGGTCCCAAAGGGCTGCAGCATCTGCCGAAGCAAAGCAGCAGATGTGGGAGAGCTTTGGAGAAGCCATGGAGAAAGACTTGGTCGGTACCAAAATGTTTCTGGAAAATGGGTTTTCGACCCGACTCTGGATAAGCGGATAAAGAACGGTGGATAAATGGATATCTATAGGCTACACAATACCTCTCCGGAAAACCATCACCTTATCATGGTGGAAAGGTTTGTGTGTCCCTATGATCCTGAGAGCTGTGTTGTCTGGAGCCGTGTGATCTTAGTAGATAGGGGTGAAAAATATATCCACTCAGTATCGTTATCGCAATATCACATTGCGCAATATCATATCGAACATTTTGCAATATTCAGTTAATTTTGTGGAGAGATGCGTCAATTTGCTGTTTGGCTTAGTTGTGTTTGATTTAGACAGAAAAGTAATATGTGTGGCTGAGGAAGCACATTTTTCTTTAACTTATTTACCAGTAATTTACTAATTACATAATAGAGGTCGAAGAGGAAACCGTAGCCAAAAAGAATGCCTCCTAGGTAACTTGGAATTACTGTTGTATGAGTCCAATATGAAAATGTTTTGTTTTGATATGGTATGAATATTTTCTCATGCATTTTCCCATAACCTTTATGATTTTACTTATGTTTTATAATATTTGAATCAATATCGATATCGAGTAATATCACATTTTATCAATATCATGCAACCATACTAGGGTCTCCCAAGGCAAACTGGTCTCATGGGAAGGGCCAGCCTAATAATGGTTTCAAAATACTCTTCATGGCATATCATAAAAGAAGTTACCATGCCTGGAGGAAGCCTGTGGCCCCCGTCTGGAGCCAGGCCCATATGGAGGACTCGCTGGCAAAAGCCTTGTGGCTGTGTTTGCCACGAAGCCCACCTGGGCACAGTCATACCAAGCAATGTGACACCCTCATCTCCATCCTATGGGCCCACCACTCATGGGAGGAACCATGGGGGTCGTGTGCGCTGCCATATTGGTGGTAGCGAAGGTCAGAGGCCTCGACAGACCGGGGTGGCAGAGGCTAGCTCTGGGAACGTGGATATCACCTCGCTGTGGGCGAAAGGGCCGGAACTTGTGCGGGAGGTAGAGCACTACCATTTAGATCTGGTGGGGCTTACTTCTACGAACAGTTTTGGTTCTGGAATTGTACTCCTTTATTATACTATGGAGTTGCCCAGGGTGTGAGACGGATGTGGGGATATTAACATGCCCTCGTTTTAGCGCTGCTACGTTGGAGTTTACGCCGGTGGACGAGAGGGTCACCTCGCTACATCTACAGGTTGTTGGGGGGGGGGAAACTCTGACTGTTGTCAGTAGGGATGTGACAAGAACCGATACTTGCCAAAATTCTAAAAACATGACGAAACTAATTATTGTACCATAGGTACTGGGGATCCAACCTAGTGGTAAGTGCAGCTGCAGCTCCGCCTCAAATCGTCTAAAAGAAAAAAAGCAAGTAGCCTACTATGCGTTCCAAGTGAATGATCAGAAAATAATATTTACAAAAAACAGTATGCAAACGGTGCTTTCCCAGCTTATCAAAGCTTTTAAACAGTTCCGCTATTGTCATGCGACATCATATGGTTTGTTGTGATTGGTTAAATCGTTTTAATGGCCTGGCGAAAGTGAAACAAAATCAACCGTGAAGCAAATAACATATACTGTAGGCATGTTTGTATGTAAACCTTACATACATGTGTGTAAGGTGTAATTCATTATAGACCTAATTGCATTTTAACCATAAAGTTTTCATGTCGTGGTGATAACTCCGGAGCGTCGACCGGGATCTCTGTGAATGTTTACGTGGTTCCGGTGGTACCTTGGTAGCCCCGAGCGGGTAAAGCCACAGACTTGTCATTCATTTCAATGAGCACCAGACATTAAACCATGCTCTGTACAGACATTAGAGTAGCCTATGTCAACTCCTTGTTACACTGGAAAACCCCAGCTTCAGAAGAGCTGACAAAGGACTATCTTTGACGGCAATGTCTCAGCATACTGTATAAAATTAGGATCTTGAGATACTGACATAATCTATCCTTTAACAGCATGTTGTCATGGTTCGCAGGCTGGTGGATCCAAACGCATGACAGCAGGCAAAGGCAGGCTTCACACGGATTTAATGAATAAAAACAATACAGGAAAGTAAACGCACCATGACACTACACACACAAAACTGGAACTATGAGAGTACATTTTCATTTCTGTACCTAAAAGTACAGTTTTCAAGAATGTTCCCTCAAAGGTACAATATTGGACTTTAAGAAGCCATAATT
>JAODOY010002333.1:0-12218 GCA_025399855.1 Forbesichthys papilliferus
GCTATCCGTGAGGAACTCTGAGTAGAGCCGCTGCTCCTTTGCGTCGAAAGGAGCCAGTTGAGGTGGTACAGGCATCTGGTAAGGTGTACAAATACCACTGGTCCTTTCAACAACCACAACAAAGAGAGTTTACATTGGTTTCTAGTTTTGTGACACATACACCCAGGTTTTGAACCCCCCCATAAAAGGCAGGCAGTTTCTTTACAGTGTAATTCTTCTAGATACATTAAGTACAGAGTAAAATCCAAGAGAGTGAGAGAGAGAGAGCTAGCAATATGGCCACAGGTAGGAAGAAAAATGAAGTGAGGAGATTGAGGGATTGCTTCAATGCAGAGGGTGAGAAACAAGCATTGGAGGTCTCTATGGAAGGGAGAGAGAGAGAGAGAGAGAGAGAAAGAGAGAGAGAGAGAGAGAGAAGGTGGAGGAGGTGTGCTGTTACCTTGTTCAGATTCAGTAAAATGGAGTGTTGTAATCTAAAATGATGAACGAGCTATTGGAAACATCAGTGCTTAGACCCCGTCCCCCCCCCCCCCATCTGCCCTCTCACGGTCCTCGGCCCTTGAGCTCCGTGATGGAGCGCGGCTTAAGGTCATGTCAACGCCAAGGCAAAGGAAAGTCATTGGCGACAGCGCGTGTATGTGTGTGTGTTTCCGGTGAAGGGGGGGGCAATAAAGTGTGTCAGCGGGCACATCAGTCTTCACCGCCCCGCCTCCATCTCAGTTGTCATGAAAACAACTACCCCACCGCCACCGCCTCTGTCAAGGGTGCGCAGTGTATATCGCTACACCGCCAAAACAACTCGCTCGTCTGTTCCCTTCAGTCTTGTGCCCCGGTACGACGCAGCGCTACAGCGTGGGCGGTGTCCCAGCCTCGGCACAATAGCACAGAGACACGTAGGATTAAGAAAATAACTGATTTATCATGAAAGAACTGGCTGGTTTTTATCTTAGTTTGGTGAATTCACGTGAACTTCCCACGGGCCACAAACATGTCCTTAAAGGTTTGCTCCTCTGCTGTGCTGTAGAAGCACGCCTGGAAGCTCCAATATCCCCCTCGCGACTCACTGTTTATGTTTTTAATTAAGCACAGAAGTGCATGCCTTTTCAGAGCACGACACTGTTGTTGTTGTAATGCCGGTCTCAGCCACCAGGGCATTGATGACACAAACTGAGGCATGTTCATTTGAATAAACCACCTCACTTTGCTGCCGTTGTTTAAAGTCCGCATCATAGAAAGCCACCCATTCTCAAGCATATGGGCAAGTGTTTCATAATCCTCTAATCAGAAGTAATTATCCCAAATAAAAGTAATTTATACTGGATCATTTATAGTTGTTACTGATTTAGAAGACATTATTTTGCTCATTAGATGAGAGTTTGGTGTGAGCTGTTTGATTCAGCAGATGTTACACGGGGCAATGGGGATTTGTACTTAACTTCTGACGCTGGCAGATGGTCAATTCTCGTTTTATATTTCTGTCATCCCCAAGCAGCGCGCACGCACACACGCACACCCCCACGCATAGCGTCTCAGTCAATCACGAGCTGTCTCGCATGGGGCTAGCTCGTGCAAAAAAGGACAATCTCTTAGCTTCAGACTCGTTGACGACAGCTTCAGTTGGGTTTTTTTTATCCCTGCAAGGAGGATTAAACACAATTAAGATTTAATAAAGCATTAAAGTTCACTTGAAGTTCCAACATCTTCATTTTTTTCTTAGGTTCTTTCTTTCTTTCTTTCTCGGATAACAGCGGTAGTTAATAATTAATATTTGCAAGGGTAATTAGTTTCTGAACGCATATTAGTTGTTTATAATGTACTTTGCTTGCCTTTTATTAGAGCTACTTTGAAGGTATTCCTTGTATTGAGCAGTTTCTCCCCTGTTCTACGGTTTAAAGCTTCTTTTTGAGATTGTGCTTCTATTTTTCTATAAAAGCTCCATTGAATTTTCTATCCCCTATTGAGTCATGACTCTCTTAAGGGCCAGAACCTTCTGAGAACCCCTTTGAAGTAACACGGATTGCGGGCGGAGGAGCTAAAGTAGTGTGCCGGACATTGTCGGACTTCAATTTTAGCTGCTCTTTAACTGTAGTGCTGCTGGTCGCACAATAGGGAGGGTTTGAAAGCAAATCATAATTGTAAAGGAGTAGAATATTCAGAGTGGACCCATGTGTTGCACTTACTGGCCAAAGTATATTTATTTTTGGTTTTAAAGCAGAGCAGCAACATATTTTTGCCTTTTTCTTCTTTATATTCCCACTTGTGTTTCACAGTTAGTGAATTTAATATCTGCCATATTCTTGCCCATGTGTTAAATTTAGTTTTTTTTAATCGCAGTGTGTCAAAGTTCTGGCGCACTCTCTCACTTAGCTAATAAAAGTTGTGTACGTGCACACACACGGTTTGTACGTGCACACACACGGTTTGTACGTGCACAAGGACATGAGGGTTCTCTCTCCGCCACAACCAAACCCACCCGTGACCAATAGGCGACATTGTGTCCGGACCTCCGCTACTGTAATTGGTCAAGTCATTTTTACTTCCTAATGGCTATCTCTCTAACCCCCCCCCCCCGCTCCTCCATCCCAGGCGATCTAATTGAAGAGGGCAGGAGGCTGCGACATGTAGTATTGCTACGGTAACGAGCGGTGGAGGGTGCGTGTGTGTTTGTGTGTTGGGGGGGGCGAATAACGTCCAGCGCTCTAATTGGCTGCCTGAGATGGATGAGGGCCGTTAGAGCTCAACGACGGTGTGCGACCATACATACGTGCACACACGCACACACACACAATGTTGTACATTGGAAACGCAATGGTCGACAAGGACGTGCGCACACGCACACACACACAGGTACACGTGCATGCACACACACACACACACACACACGCGCACACACACACACACCTAAAGTGGCATCAGGTGTGATTTGGTCAGCGGTGTTGGGACTACATTTCTGAACCCGCTGTGTTCATTGCCCAGCCTGGAATGAAACGTCAAGTATAAATAAACATCCCAATCGATCGTCTGAGGCGGTGTGTGTGTGTGTGTGTGTGTGTGTGTGTGTGTGTGTGTGTGTGTGTGTGTGTGGTCTGTCATTTGAGGCTCCGCATGCTGTTGCATCTATACGGCATTTAGTAGACGCCTCCAATGCCACTTACAGACAGCAGGGTCATACGCCAGCAATTGTAAGCAACATTATGTTAGATTAATGACGGCGTCGTGTTACCAGGGTTACCGCCTTACCAACATATCATTTAATCTTGCTCTAATTCTTGTTCCTGCTCTTATTCCCAAGAGCAGGCCACGACTGCAACACAATCCAGTCTGTTTCAGGTGAAGGTGGTCCGGAGAAAGGTTCAAGGATATTAAAAAGGGGTCTGTAACTTTTACAGCTGGCTTGTCACAATATGGAACATTTGGTTCTCTCCATCGGCAACCCTTCTGTATTTTTCATCTTTATGAATCATTTTCGTCTTTAACTCATTACAGGTTTCTTTGCCTGTTTTAAACAGCATATTTGTTTACGCTAACACTTTACCATAGTGTTCCATCAGAAAATACAATACAAGCAGCTTTCTTACTGAATAGGTTACGGAATGTCACTTCAGTCAAAGGTATTGAGCTCAGCTGTCTGATCTCCTGTAAAGTAGTCTTAATTGGGGCTTAGAAAGGTAAAATTAAGTTTTTGACCGCATTAGCCCCAATTAAACCATCCAACATTCCACTGCCAGACCAAGGTGAAATTTCTCCTTCATGATAATGTTCTTATTGACGTCCTCCTCCTGTTGGAATCTACGACATTTAGCTGGCTTGGCTAGTTTGAACGTAATTACAATAGATCTCCAGGGAATGGGTAGATTTCACCCCCCAATAAACACAGAGAGCTCAGAGAACACACACACACACACACACAAAAAACCGCCTAATCAACAAAGACGTGGTGCATCCCTTTCTCTCCAAGTTAATAGAGGGTCGTCGGGCACATCGAGTCAGACATGACACTGTGTACATGTAACTCCTGATTGTAGCATTTTTCTAAGCTAGGTCACTGTAGCTAACGCAACGTTTTGTATTTTCAATCCTGTTGTGTGTTGGCGGAGGGCTGGTTCCTTCTGTGTTCATTTACAAATGCATGCACGTGCATGCGCACACGCGCGCACACACACACGCACACACATACGCACGTACACACACACGCACACACACTTTGTTCATCAGTGTATCTGCCTGACTCTCTGAGGTGCTGTGGTCTATTGTCTTGACTCTATTTCGGCACTGCGTCTACAATGTGTGTGTACGTACACACAGCAGTGCTGTGGCCACCCTATCTGTTGTGATGTGATCATAAGCTCTTGCTCATGAGCGCCTAGGCCATCGCGGGAGCGCACTGTGGCTCTTGTCTTCCAGGCGTGAAGCCCGTGTGGTTTAGCTCATGGACTTGTAACTAACCATAAAGACGGCTCCTACGCGTGAATCTGTGCAGTGAAGCATGAGCACCGGCGGCCATCTTTGAAGTCTGTTCTGCTTGTATCACCGACCGTCAATATGTATTGATACGACATTCTTAGAAATAATCGATAAGTGGAAGAACCAAAGGCATATTGCGTCACCAGTCATCACAATACACGCTCACAGCCACTGTATACACACGCACGCACGCACGCACACACACACGCACACTACGCTACTACATTGATGGTGGAGAGAAAGCATATCCACTGGCAATTTGTTGTTTCACGAGGTTCTGTCACAAACAGTTTTGAACAGAGCTCCCTCTCTCTCATACCAGCCCTAACCAGTGTCTTGCTCAGACATACAGTACAGGGCCACCCTCCCCACCAACACACACACGCGCACACACGCGCACACACACGCACACACACGCACACACACGCAAACGCAGAGGGATTCTGTGTTTGCGTGTGTGTGCCGTTCGTTAGTTTTCATTAGGCTGAATGACATCAGCGCCCGGACTGGGTGGTGATGTCTATGACTTTAATGAGGCGACACGCAAATCCTTCCTCGTTACCGAAGGTGGGGGTTGGGTCTCTCACCTGCAAGTGTCTAGTTAGGGACCCTAACAATTACGCGGCGGTGGTACATCGTACGGGCTCACACGACGTACATTTATTCTCAGGATTTAACCGTAGGAGTAGTTTGACAAAAATGTACTTTAAGCACTTAGCATATTATTGACGTTGATATATGGGGGTTGGCGTGGTGTCATCGCTGGTGAAGTGAGACAGTGACTGACTGTGTGGAATAAGGCTCGCTGCAGCGTTAATTGGGGTCCCCCGTTGCCTTTCTTCATAGATCTTTTTTTTTCTTGGTCTGGGTTGCTATAGAAGCCAGAATATTATCCCGCAGATGAGGCCGAAAGGTTACGGGAGATTAATGTCAGTTTTAAAATGCAGGAATGTTCGCTGTGGCAAACCCCTTCGTCAAGAGACCCTCCGCGGCTCCGTATGGCAAATACTCAAAACCACGGCTAAGGAGGCTAGGCAGTTACAATATGTGGAGCTGGTGACCTGTGAACCCTGAACAGTGTGGTCACTGGTCGTGATAAAATTGAAAGCCCCTCTTAAAGATCACAGCCTGTCTGCATGGTGTTCTTAATGGACCTGCCCTTTGGCTTTGGGGGGATTTCATCGGGGACCTATTGGCTAATCATAGCATCCCCTCTCAATTAGCTAAATCCCATTTCCTGTTCGGCTGTTCCCATCCCTCATTCTGTCACCTTGTATTGACTCTCGCGGTATACTGTCTCCAGGTCTTTACTTCCAGTTAATTAGATGTCTAAGCATAAAATTAAAATAGATGGGTGATGATTGGAGAGAAGATGAACACGCTGCTTCCGCAATATAGACAGCGTGGAATCGGGCGAGTGTGCGACAAGATGGATGGAGTCGGTCCTTATCTGCTTATCTGTGTCTCTTGCAGGACTACAAGGCTGGCCTGGCCATCACTGATGTGGACCTGACCGCTGCCACTATCAAGGAAGTGGACCGAAAGGGCTTCGAAATCAACACACCCTTCAAGAATTTCAGGTGTGTGTGTGTGTGTGTGTGTGTGTGCATACGTTCATTTTAAATGTGAAACGTATTAGTGTGGCCTTCTCTTAAACGTAAAGCCCTATGCGGGACTGTTATCTTAATCCCGCTGAATTTCTGACCACAACGTGTGTGTTCCACTCCCGCCCACACCTGCAAACATTCTGTCCCAGCTTGAGATAGCAAAAAGAAAAAAGTCAGTCCTCAGCAACTAAGTCATAATATCCGGCCGAATGTCTCTTCAGCAAAATGTGACACATTTGTCGGTAGTATCTTGTTTAACATGTACAGGAAGAAGTGTTTTATCTTTAAAGAAGAGCTTACTTTTACGCGGGAGAGAGGGAGGCTCTGTGCTTCTCGTTAGCGCTAGCTAAATCCCGGGACCGCGCGGTATAATCTTTGACCGTGCACCCACCCCGCAGCAATGTTAAAAACCGCCCGCTCCCGTGAGATTTGTGTTGGGTCCTGCAGGATCCTAATCGCAATGCAATCCTCGATTGTGTTGTACACTGCAAAAAAAACCCTATCAAATATAAATGCAATACTAATGCTTAGAACAAGCTAAAATGTCTGCCAGTGCAGTAAGTGAAATTCACTTGATAAGATTTCTTAAACTAAGTGAACATTTACTTAAATTTAGTCACTAGATAATCCATTTATATTAGAAACAAGTCCAACTAGAATTTACATCTAAAAACAAGATTATCACACTAGACATAGTTTAAATATAGTTTTTGCAGGGTATAGTGCATCTGCTCATTTTGACCCCCACCCACACCTAACTTTATTTACTACTGTAAATAATGCTAGATATTATGAATACTGTATACTATTGCTAGAATGCATACTGTATAGTATAGTGTGCATACTGTCAGTATGCAACGTGCACAGTAGGCAATGCGTTATGCACACATTATGGAAGGTGTTATTAATATATGTATTTTCCTTGAACAAATCTCATGGAAGCAAAGGAGTATTGGCCTCATTGCCTCATCAGGGTGTCTTGCAGGGGGACTCCAGTTCCCAGAGGCCTGTGGGAATCAATGAGCTCTTGCCTTGTTTACTCTTTAATAGACCATTTAGAATAAAGGCGTTCATGGCCGCCCGGTACAAAACACCGTTTGTTTGCTGTGCGGTATGCTTATTTCTCTCCGTTATCTCACCCCATCTCCTCACGTAAAGGTTTTTTTTTTCGGGTTCCCTTGTCTGTCTTTCGTGTGTCCGATCGATCTGTTTGTTTCAGCTCCCCTAATGGGCCACTGGCTAGGCAGGCTCGTTAATACGCTATATGTAATTGCGATTGTGTGTGTCGGGTGGGGGGGGGGGGTGGGCGTAGATCAAATGAGCTATAGTCTCCCCGAATTGTTTTGATGAGGTGACTGCCGAAATATTTTATTTATTTATTTCCACCCAGACTGGATCAAATCGATTTGGTCGCCCTGGGAGCGTTCTCTGCTACCTGCTCAAGGTGGGGATTAGCGGGAAACTCATCTAATCACTTAAAGCCGTCGAGACAAACTTTGGCTGTTATTCTGCCGCTAAACGGACAGAGCATTCAGTCCTCTGTGGGAGACACAATAGCCATTCGCTGTGAGTAGATGGAATGACAATGAGGTGATGAGGAGCTGTTGCCAGGGACAGGCATTGTTAGCAGCTAGTTCGAAGGAAAGGAAAGTTCAGAAGCAATTTCTGTTCAGCTGCACAGAAGGGCGTCTTTGTAAACGCTTGAAGTGTGAATTAGAATGAGTATTTCGCCCCAAAAATACACGCAGTGGTCCTGTCATTTCGAACAGATGTTTCTCCTTATGAGCTGCATGTTTTTGCATGCCTTAACTTGATTGGCTCTGACAACAGGAGGGGTAGATACGATACAAATTCAGAAACGATGCCAAACCTGGGGAACAAATCTTTTTTCAGAGATGGATTTTAGTGAAGTTAATAATAATAAATTGAATTAATATGTTCATTAAATAAAAACGTTGTATCACTCACAACTGGAAAAGCTAGAATCATATAAAGGGGACGTGACAATGTACAACTAGTGTTTGAATATAGATACAGTATATAACATGGCATCAGATTTTAAATGAGTAAAATAAAGTTCACAAGAGAAAACATAGCCTACTGTACTGTTTACAATATAGTACAGGATGGAATTTAGAACAATACTTATTGTTTGCTTTTATTTACATTTTTCAGTTGTACAAAGTAGACTTTTAGGCTAATATTAGCTGACTTACGTACGTTAATAATTATATTAAAGTCAATATTTTCTTTTTTCTACAGTAATGGCAATAATAAAAATACTAAAATATATACAGAATATATACAGTGCTCACTCAATAATCCCTAATACGGGATTCTTTATTCTTAACAACCCACTTGAATGTCAAGATCTCGCTCTGGAGCCTTCTTCCATAGCCTTTGATGCATTCAGAGCAAGGCCCCACGAGTGGCCTTGACCGCCTGGCTTGTTTCATATATGAGTCAAGAGCCTGCTTGATTCCCTTTGAAGTATTCTCATGTTGATTCAAGAGGCTGTTTCTGTCTTGGGTTCTGGCTCCTGTATGGCAGTGGGATTGGCGGAGGCTGTGTGTGTGTGTGTGTGTGCGTGTGTGCGTGTGTGCGTGCGTGTGTGTTGAAGGTTAGGTGCATGGTGAACTAGTCTTGCACACATACGACGACCAACCACACCGACTAACTCGAAGTCTGACCTTAATCTAACACTAGTCTCTCAGCCTCTTCCGTTCATTAGCACTACATTACACAAGCAACTGCACTTAACGTCCCTGTAAGCTTGACACGGGACTGTCAGACCTTCGGGAAGTAATACGAAGTTGTTCGCATTGTCATTCACAAGTATGTATTTTTTGTCATTTCCGGTGTGATGCCAGTGGCACTGCATTAATTACTTATTTAAAGTTGAACATCTATTTTAAGCAGTAACCGTTGCCTACACGTTTGACTGATTTACAAGACCTGTAAACAGCCAGAGTCCTAATAGTTTTTCAACAAAATTCCTCATGGAAAGTTTTACATCCGACTTGGCCATTGACAATCTTACACTGTCGTATATCTGTAAGATAAGTAGGATGTGGTTGATTCTTAATATAAATGGAACTGAAATTAGTTTCCCCGGAATACCTGATATAGACTTCATAAGTGACTAAGCAACTTTCAGAGACTAGGGATGAACTAATCTCAGCCATTTCCGAACAGCACCATGACACATAAGCAACTCTATGCTAACGTCTGGTACGCCTGTTAGCATGTCAGCACTACTATCAGGAAGTGGGGTTGTAGATTTTCATTGGCTGTTAGCATTGTCACTCACACAAGTCTGTATACGTAATTTCAACACAACGTTACTGCGGTGCTTTATGTTTAAAGAATCGGTCTTTCTGTTTATTATAATCCGTATGATATCCGACGCATTTAAAAGATGTACAATGCCTGCAAACAGTCAGACTTTATATACACTTAACAGTCCGATTTAGTCACAGAGTTACAGTATGTAGTTGGTGGTCGTGCGTGTCAATCAAAATAACTCTCCTGTCAAGTAGGCGTGCCTTAACGCATTTAGCCAGGCGTTTCTGCAAGTATAGTCTGGCCCTGGACCCGGTCGACCTGCGGCATGTCTGGCCAGGCCCGGCACCGGCTTCCCAGCATCCTCTCTGCTGCGAGCAACTTCACCCTCCCTCCACCACACCCTTCCATCCTCTCTTCCTCCTCAGGTTTGGCTCTGTGCTGGTGTCGGGGGGTTGCCACGGCAACTGTTTCCGCTGCTGTAAATGTGCGTCTTTACCAGGTGGAGCTGGGCCTAATCACTAATCTCTCTCTCTCTCTCTCTCTCTCTCTCCTCCCTCCTTCTCTTTATCTCTCTCTCCCTCCCTGCACACACACACACACGTTGCTGTAGTGCGTACCTTTCCCACCTGAAACATTTACAGTTTGTCTGCACCGCTGCTTGCCAGGGGGTCTCCAGCAATGGACCCTGGGTACGCACAGACGGTTTAGGGCCCCGCCGTCACGCCTCGGGCGCTTGAACTTGATCGAGGCCGGATGTGAACTCGATGCAAAAGCTGAATGTATCCGTGGGATCCAGTGTCGCTCTTATGTGGTCGTCATATCCGTTCTCGCAGAGGTAGAGCGAACACATCCATACCAACACAATCTGGGGCTTTGTAGGGTTTTTGTTAATATGTTAAGGAAACGCACGCACGCACACACGCACAATTTATCACTTTTACCTAAATGTCTACGGCGGCACAAACCCCAACCCCCTTTCACTTTAACCCTTCACGTGACTCTTTCCCTCTTTAATTGCTGCCTCAGATTAACTCAACAACTGGTCATGTGACTTTTTCACCAAGTGCATTGTGGGTCTGGTTACACTAGGCTCCTCCCTGCAAAAATCACCAACCAGAGTAAAAAATACAATGTGATGCGCTCTGTGCAGCTTCATGGCCGAGACAGAGCAGGCGAAAACGACGTGGGTGGTGGCGCTGCAGGAGGCCATCGCCGAGGCCCTGTCGGACTACGAGGTGCCCGGCAAGGTGTGGCAGAACGAGGCCAACCGCCGCTGCGCAGATTGCCGCGCCCCCAAGCCCGAGTGGGCCTCCATCAACCTGGTCGTGGTCGTGTGCAAGGCCTGCGCAGGTGAGCGCGCACATGAAAACATGCTACAGCCATGTACATGTGCTAACACTGCCGTTAGCATGTAGCATGCTGGTGTGCTAAACATTATACTGCATGCTATAGAAGCGTATTGCTAACACTGGTGTTAGCATGTGGCATGCTGGTGTGCTAAACCGTATACTGCAGGCTGTAGAAGCGTATCGCTAACACTGGTGTTAGCATGTAGCATGCTGGTGTGCTAAACAGTATACTGCATGCTATTGAAGCGTACCACTAACACTGGTGTTAGCATGTGGCATTCTTTTGTGCTAAACAATATACTTCATGCTATTGAAGCGTACCACTTACACTGGTGTTAGCATGTGGCATTCTTTTGTGCTAAACCATATACTTCATGCTGCAGAAATGTATTGCTAACACTGGTGTTAGCATGTGGCATTCTTTTGTGCTAAACAATATACTTCATGCTATTGAAGCATACCACTTACACTGGTGTTAGCATGTGGCATTCTTTTGTGCTAAACAATATACTTCATGCTGCAGAAATGTATTGCTAACACTGGTGTTAGCATGTAGCATGCTGGTGTGCTGAGCAGTATTGAATATGCTATAGAAGCGAACATGCTAACACTGATGTTGTACATACTAACAATATGTTTAATACAGTATGTACTAAGACATTCTCACCTCTGTATGCAACTACACACACACACACGCACACACACACGGTTTTGGAGTGGGTGTATGCAGGGTTTATCAATGTTTAAAATACCAAACAATGTGTGAAGAAACAAGCTACTACAGTTGTCCATTGTTAACTTGCCCAAATATGTCTGTAAGTGCATGTGAGTGTGTGCGTGTGTGTGTGAGTGCGTGTGTGTGTGTGTGTGCGTGCTCGCTGACCTGCTGGCTCTGTGGAGATAAGATCTCAGGTGATAAGCCACTTACGGTTCTCGGCATCATGCCCGTGGCCACTGGCTAATCTCCTTGGCAACGTTGCGACGCCCGCAGATGGGGCCGGCCTTCACATCCCGTCCCTGGAGGCTTTTTGTTGTCAAGACGCACCACGAGATGAGGAGGGGGAGGAGGGGGGTATTTGCTGCTTGGTGCAGTGGGGCATTGGGCTAGTTATGGCGGTTATCAGAGGAATGTGTGTGTGTGTGTGTGTGGGGGGGGGGGCGCGGGGCTTAGAGGACAGTAGCTTCGCTCTCCGTTGCCCTGCCTTTTGTTGTGTTTGTGTCTGTTTACCCTGTCTGTCTGTTTCCCCGTCTGTCTGTTCCCCCTGTCGGTCTGTTTCCCCGTCTGTCTGTTTCCCTTGTCGGTCTGTTTCCCTTGTCTGTCTGTTTCCCCTGTCTGTCTGTTCCCCCGTCTGTCTGTTCCCCCTGTCTGTCTGTTCCCCCGTCTGTCTGTTCCCCCTGTCTGTCTGTTCCCCTGTCGGTCTGTTTCCCCTGTCTGTCTGTTCCCCTGTCGGTCTGTTTCCCCTGTCTGTCTGTTTCCCCTGTCTGTCTGTCTCCCCGTCTGTCTGTTTCCCCG
>JAODOY010002335.1:0-34532 GCA_025399855.1 Forbesichthys papilliferus
CACTAGGTACCATAAGAACACAGGAGTGATGGTTGCTGGAAATAGGCCTCTGTACACTTATGTAGATATTCCAATAAGAGTGCATGTCCCTCCCACACCTGAATGCTGATTGGCCTAGCACTCCTCTCTGCTCAACCTCCTACAGCTCAGACAGTTATCTACTCTCTATTCCCTAAAGGACTTACTATTTCAAATCTAATGACTAAAATTTAACTAAAATGTGGTGGGAACATTTGGTTCTGGAAAGCCTATAACACTACCAAGAAATGCATATTTTAGGGCTATCCCCTCGGGGATAATAAAGATAACCTTGACCTTAACTTTACAAAAGTGCACAGCACAGTGTTAACATTCCAATAAAGAATTTAAAAAAAAGATGTCAGATGCCAAATATGTAGTTATATGAATATGAATTAAATTATAAATAAATCAGGACTTGTTGAGCTCGTTCAACAAAGGAGATCGTTCATGACATTTTATTTGTATCTAAGATAAGACCAAGTGCCATGGCTACAATACAAACAAAGTGGATTTAATACATGCAGGTTTTAAACCATTAATTTAGACAAGAAACTGTAATCAACGTGCCTTGGCCACTGTCCAAAATCCACTGGATTATCATCACTCAAACTACTGCATGTAGGCTATTGTAAACACGGTTTTACTATGGACCTGTTAATATGGAGTGTTTGTTTGTTTTTTGCCAACAAAATGTTTTGCACAAAGGAAGAAATAAGCCCTGTTGAGTGAACTATCGAACAATATTTAATTAACAATGTGAAATCATATATATCTATGTCATCCTGACTGCCGCACTAGCCTTATATAGCACTAGTCACTGCCTTGGCCATATACTGTAGAGATGGATTGATTGATTGCTCAGTAGTCACAGGCAGGAAATTACTGAAAAGAGAACTGTGGCACAAATTGAATTATGATATTGCTTTGTGCTAATATCACAAAACAATTGTATAGTAGGATACTCTTACGGCTCCAGTGGCTAGCCAGGCTAATGCATGCCTGTGTTGCATCTGACTGTTAATGTGTTGAAAATCATCACTGAAACTAATGCCTGTGGATTTCATGATTACCAGATACAACCTATTGAAAATTTAAAAAAAAGAACGAATTGGCAAATCAGAACAGCCATATCCGATTTGACAAAGGTCAGGTACAACACTAGTATATTGTTGTTTGCTATGTTGTTTTACTATGTGTAACCTGTCTTTAAATAATTTTAATAATTTTGAATATAATATTACATTCACATCTGCACAACTCTGTCCATTATCCACAACCTCCCCAGACAGTCACCACGAAGACAGACAGTGGATGGATTTGCCCCGGGCATATAATCATGCCATTCATTTCTAAATTGTGAGTAAGTTGGAAAAAAATATTCCATCATCTCGATATGTAGGATTTCCACAGAGAATAATACTTTTGTGTGCGCTCTCTGTGAAATTATGTGACTTTTATAGTCCCAGACGAGTATCACAGGTTTGGCTGCCATAAAACAATCATACAATGTGACATGCGATCTAATAGAGGGTCTCGAAATGTTAAGTGCCACATAAAGGAATGTTATCAGCTGAAATGATAAGCAATGGCATGACAAAAGAAAGGAGCTGCTAAATGCCTGATAACAAAACCACTGCCGGCAGCTTGTTAAGTTACATCCAATGGTGTTTCAAGGTACTTTTATCAGGTTACAGTGTGTGCAGCTCCATTATTATAATCTCCGACATAAGGTTGTGAAACTTTTATCTACAGACAGCAGGTTCTCTGTTCAATGTTATCAACATTAATGTCATTACTTATTACTACTTCCTTATATTAATTTATATTACCACACTAAATACAAATTTAATATAAATAATATTTAGATAATTAACAAGACAAGTCCTAGACTAGTTATATTTCAATAGACGGGTATATAATTATGCACGTTTCAGCATTCTTTTGATCTAACAGCTACCTAGCATTACGTTATTATATTATTTAATTAATGTACTCCTATATCATGTAGGCTACCCCTTGATGGTATGGAGATATAGATACATTAGATGTACTAGTATTATTGATAATTAACAATTATTATTATATTATTATTATTATTAATTAATTAGTATAAATTCATTATTAAATACAACAAACATACAAGTGAAGCGTATGTGATTTTAATTTATAGATAATATTTCAATAATTCAGTAACTTCAATAACATTTGCCAAGGTCTTCTTGCTTGCTGTTTAGACTAACTTTTTTTAAACTGTACAACTGAGCTCTTTCTTACTGTAATATTTATAAGCACTTTGTTATCTTCAGGAAGTCAGTTGAGCTTAGAAGGGTATAAAGTATGTATCAGATGTTCATCACAGTTGCTTATGTGACGTAGTACTAATGGACAGAAAAGGCTGATATTACAATTGACCTTGAACATATTATATAATTATTTTCTTGATAACATAAAAAAATATATATTTCAATTTTAGGTAATTCAGTAAGATTTTAAGGTGATTTGCATATTTTTTCCATATAGATATTTTGGATGTTTGGGGGGGGTGTTATATTTTATTTAAAGATATATTTAGGTAGTGAACAAAGATACATAATGTATCTGACACATAACCTTTGGAAAAATGGATGTTTAAATAGTTTGGTCAAATTGACCCCAAGGATAAAAGTTGTTTGTACATTTGAGGATGTACTAAGACCAGGAGGGTTAACATTTTTGGTATTCATGTGCTGTTTCTTCTGAGGAACAGCACATGAATAAATGTGATATCTCTTCTTCATTTATCATATCCTACAATGAGTAAAACAGTTAACCAATCAAATTTGTCTATCTTCAGGTCACAAACCATATCAAACTGTGATTAGTCAAGCCTATGCAGAGGAAGCCAACATCCTAAGGCGCTTCCGTTGAACACAGGAAGCAGGTCTAATGGATGCGTGAAGCTACAGTATTCACAACTTGGATTAATATGTAAAAAAAAACTTTTTTTAAATTCAGACTTTATGGTTGCTTCAAAGGTAAAGTTTTGTTTTTTTGTTTACATAGAGCCTGGATCAGTTAGTACTTTGCTTCTAGAATTCTAAGCTAACTGAACAATTTAATTTTGGATAGAACTAAACTAACAGTTCTAACAATATGTAGCATGTTCATATTGACAAAAATGTCATATCAGCGTCAGATCATAAACGTCGTGGAACAAATGTAGCTCGAGCAATAGTGTATGGTGAATGTAAAACTTTACAAACTAAGTCTACAGACTTTACAAACTAAGTCTAAAGACTAAGTTCGTGAATGACGTAGACTATTCATCATATAGTTACTGTCCATTATCAAATAAGCAGCATGTCAGTCAACAGCGTTATGAGGGAACATATTCATATGGGTGGTGGGCACTGATTGGGCAGTGCTGCATGATAACATTGTTGTTACGCTTATATGGTACCGGGTACTACCGTGCGCTCTATCACATCATCCCGGTCTCATCATGCAGGTAAATCTAAATAAATGATGCTACTTTACTGCTCATGGTTTCCCTAAAGTTAGGCTAAATTAATTAATAAATTAATCATATAGTAGCCTATTTACTGTCCATTAAGTGGCATATCAGCTGCAGCATATTATGAAGGAGCATAGTATATGGGTGGTTGGCATTGGCACCGGCCGTGCGCAAGTCCCTGGTGCTCTGTCAACTTGCCCACCCTTCCCCGTATGTAGATTATTCTTTGCTTCCTCAAAAACATTCCCCACGCCACGCCACTGGTGTAAATCATAAAGTTACTATTCCTACAATATATTTTCCTATGGGTAAATGTGTTATTATAACTACTACTACCACCACTACTATAACACTGGTAGTGTTACCGTTTAAAGCACAGGGCTGTGCAGTAATACACCAGGCCTACATGAAATGTGTGGCATACCAGTGACTCATGTGGAGGCTTTAAGACGAGTGCAACACATGCTTTGGGCCAGGCCCAGCAGTGTGGCTTGATTAGGGACTCCATCGGCTGTCGTGCAGAGTGTGACACACTTGTTCTCATTAAAGGAGATCAGGTTGGGAATGTGTATTTTTATAGTGAGATATTGGGTTTCCACAGCGTGCTAAAAATAATGGTACGGTGAGGCTTTCTCCATTGTACTGCACGTGTGGATGTGTGGAGGAATCAGGAACATATACATGTAGACAACGAATGTCACTCATGGCTCCAAGAGAGAAAAGTTGAAATTGTCTGTAACAACCTGAATGTTAATATTCATAGCACTGATCGTGAGAGAATCTATTTTGCATGGGAGCATACTGTAACTGTGACTAGCCTGTACATTTACTGCACAAAATACTTTGTTAAAACCCATTATGGCCTTTACATTTACCCTCTCACAGTCCACTGAGACACCACATTCATTTACAAATACCTATGAAATTCCTGCAGAGTGGAATGTCGAAGTATGCAAACCAATCCTATTTTTTTCTTTTTTTTAACAGTGAGGGCAAGCATCAATGATCTGCCTTGGCTTGTTACAAGCATCGGTGCAAAATGGAGGGAGAAAAAAAAGGGCTCTTTCTTCCTGTGTGTATTCAGAGTAAATGCAGCATGTCAAAGGGGGGGATTTATTACCTCCCCAAAGAAAAACATTCTACCGATGATGAAAACATGATTGGGCAACCTGGGTAGCCCAGCCTAACTTCTGCTCTACTGTCATAGCAATTATCCTTGAAGCCCTGTAGCATCCAACCTCGGTAGAGAAGACCCCGAGAAAAAGCTCCCGGCCACAGATTTTGACACAAGACACATTTTGAGGGCCAAGGGGATGCAACCTGGGTGCCAAGCTTTCTGTCCATCACTAAGATGTGTTTTGGATCTCTAGCATGGCTTCCCCTAGAGTGAGAATTTGAGGGATTTTGACATTGCCAAGAGTGCATGCCACATCCCTGCCATGTCAGAGAAAGAAGACTAGAAAAACCACCAACAGTAGCTAGAGAAATATAAACACAACTGCAGAATAAAGGGCACATTCATTGGCACACAGAGATATAAGAACTGGATGGCATACGGATAACATAAGTGCATTATGTTGCACTAATGCCACAAGGTCTTAGGCAGAGCTAGGCTAGCTAAGTTAGCCTCTATTTTACATTCCAAGAAAAGGGGCAAACAACCATGACCCTGGGGGGGAAATACAGTTACCCTGGCCCTTAATCTATCATTATGCCAGTTATTCTATCCACTGTGCACTGCCAAGTGAATTAAAGCTACTTAACGATACTCAGTCAACGCCTTTTGTATGCCATTATCCCCCAGTTCCAGCGACTTTGTGGCAAGCTTTACGCATCGCTGGATCAGTCACATCTTGAAAGGCTATTTGTAAAAGAAATATCCGCTCATCGGATTCACATATCCTTTGACCTGAAATTGTTAAAAGAAGAGGGATTTGACTTCAGAATGGATAAAGTGCCCACAGCAGCCGATTACATGCTAGGCGTTGGCTTTGAGTTTAAGATTTTCTCTCAATAGCAGCTTTGGCCTCTCTACAGCAGGCAGGGGTTTAAAATCTTTAGACAAATATTTGGCTGTATAGTGAATAAACCAAAAGAAAGTGAATAACAGTGAATAATGGAAAATAAGCACCAACAAAGAGTTGGTTTAGGTTAGAAAGATATCAACCTGGCACAATACACTACATTCTGCTATGTAAAACCCAGTGGATTCTAGTGAGTTGTGCCAATAGGCTTTATAAAATCATCGATCTTAACCTCTAGATACAGAATTAGCAGGAGAGCAATGTGCATTGTATGGAAGAGTAAACATAGTGTTCCTTCTGGGATGAATATGTTTAATATTGTAGATAGACAAAATGGCAGGCCAACACCTTATATCCACATCGGTCCTATTCACACAGCAAACCTAACGTTTAAAGGTTTATTGTTGTTGCTTTGTAAAGAGAGCTAGCGTTGGCATAACCACCAACAAAGATTCGAGAAATCTCTGACTGTAGGAAAAGCCTCGAGCGCCTCGAAATAAACTGCGGAAGTGTCTACAGAAGGTTCAATTCCCGTGTGTCCGGGCACTAAAAGGTAAAATGAATGGGGTTAACTTTGCTCAGGCATCTCAAGCCGCGGGCAGGTCAAGCACACAGAGGGAATGTACAGAGAGGGTCTTGTTCCAGTGTGGGTCAGCGCTGGCAGCTAAGAGTGAAATGATAGGTCTCTCTGCAGATACAGCACAGAGGACACACTGTTTCACCAAAGCAAAAAACTGCAGCTGGAATGCAATGCAGACCAGCAGGTAACTTTTAGTTCACCACATACCTAAATAGAAAATCTTCAATCCCCGGGAAAGCCCCCCCCCCCTACAACCTGCTGTCTGACATTATAATGGGAATTCAGAAACCTGGCAGATGGAGACATCGGCTTGAAAGCCATTAATATGAGATGAGCCTTATTTAATGAGGAGGGGAGTGATTCGGGCCTTATGAATTCAATGTTAATCCGGAAAACATCATCATCACAATAGCCTTCACCCGTTTGGAGTAGAATTAAGACTGACGTAAGTAAGCAAACCCATCTCAGGATTCAAGTTTCTAAATTCTGCATTGCCTTGAATACTTTTTCACTTCGTTTTATTCTACTAAAAGAAACACCAAAACACACATCTTTCAAAAATATGTCTTACAGTGCAAGCTTTACAATCATGTTTACATTAGACATTTCAGTTCAGCATTGCTGTAGCATTTTGTGAATGTGTTCCATAGGCGTACATTGTTTGATGTCAAAAAGATAGCATGGCTCTATAATGTTATTTTGTGTATCCACTATATTATGACTGTCTAAAAGATGTCAGGCATGCCCATAGCTCTACATGGGTCTAGACATTATTCTCTCCACCTGTGTATTGCAAACAAGATTCCTAGACACAAACACATAGTGTGCATACTTCCTGATGGTGATCCAAGACCCCGCCTTCCCCCCAATCTGGATCAAAGTCTAGGTTGTGTTCTTTGGTTAAGATGGGGGTTTTACTTTCGAGACGATTGTTATCGCTCTTCAAAGTCCTGTGCCATGGACCCCATGAATGCCGCTGAGAGGAGTGTCAAAACCCTCTTCTCCACTTAGGACAGACACACAACAGTCGTGCACACACAGACTGTGGGAGCAACAATACAGGAAGCAATATAAAACACCTGAGCAGATCATTGGTGTGCATGCTGTATGAGCATGGCAACACTATACACTAGAAGGTACTGTATCAATAACACTGGCCCTACTGTTGGTATACTGTATGAACAACATTCCTACTTACCAATACATTTAAACTACTGAGATGGTGGTGTACTGTACTGTACTGTACTCTACTGTACTGTAGACATGTTTTACATAGAATGTTCTTGTTCTTATTGAGTCTAACTTTTTTTTGAAGTTTTATTCGTAGGTAGAGTGAGAGTTGTCTACATACTTATTGAAGGGAAGAGAGTGCTCAAACGCCCCCACACGACATACACTACATCCTTCTACAGCTATGCCCTGTAAATAACTCTGGTGTTTCCTAGACATCACTCGCTCTGCATACTGTATAGTAACACAAACAAGATGGTGCAGACCGCACCACGAAACACTATCCCAGCTTTGGCAATTCATGTCCAATGTGGGGGGCGGGAGTTTATTGTCAAATGAGGTGTAACCGACGTTTGGATGTTGAGATGAAATATCAACAACCATTCTCCCCACTTTCTGCTTAGAGAACTGCAGGGTCGCTTTGAGTGCTTTAACTTCACCACTACTTCACTCATGCATGTTTTCCACAATTAGCACCAGCCAAATCACTTTACTTATAATACAGCTATGGTGGCAAAGAGGATCTCCCAGGACTAAGACTGGAGTGCCCTCAACCCATCACGCCTTAATTCTAGGTCTACAAGTCAGGATATGTATGTCTGGGAAAGGTGCCTTCAGGACCAAGATAGCCTACTTTTTTTTACTAGTAGTATTACTATTTTTTGGCTTGAATGCTGCACAACAGCCACAAATAAAGGACACTATATGTTCCCCAGTAATATTTTGCCTAGAGTGTATTTGAATGTGTTTAAATATCAATCAATTAGTGTGGAATACTATTTCACCATATAAAATGCAGTGGTCGGGCGGCAAAGGTCCGAGCATTATTCTTAAAGGTAGCACTGGTCAAATCCCTGGAGTGTCTTGTGAAACCTTGCCAGGGAAAAGCCTATCAGTAAATATCTCCCGTCACTCAAAAACTACTGTTCTTGTCCCCAGTGGCTCAGCACTTAACCCCACTTAGCTCTAGCAGCAGCTACAGATGGAAGACTGTGGTTGGACTGGCTAGATCCCATGTGAGATTGTTGACAACTGTGGGTGTGAAGCACAACAATGCCAATATTGCTGAGGAGAAGCATGCAAACTTAGAAAACATTTGCTGGTTAACATAATTATAGAGAATGGCCAATGTACAGCAGACAATGAATAGGAAGAACCAGCCATATATTTGAACTGTTGTTTTTGTTATAACTGTGAAGCCTGGGAAAACTTGGCCTAACTACACAGAAATAAATGCACTAATATGTACCAACCTTTATGGTGTGCCTGCAGTACTTCAGCCAAAAATGACAGACATACTATAATAGCCAACTGCTAGTGATGGAAATTTTAAGGTGACCATTTTAATTTAATCAAGTCATGAAGTGCTTTGATCATTGATAAGGATGTGTTTGGTTTTGTCTATTTTAATGGAGGGCATGACTGAACTTGGGATTTAAGCGTTGCCTGTGGCTGTTGTGGTGGCAATTAATTTACTATAGCACATACTGTATGCCATATATTTGTGTAATCAAAGGTAGTTCCTGATACACTATGTCAGAGCAGACTGTATCGGGAACTGATAATTAAATGTTTAATAGTACAATTAGCATTTTAATTGATATTCCAAACTCATTGTTTTTGCTTGCACTACTAGTTTTAATGATGTTTAGAAACTGAAAGTAGGCTACGGTAAGACACAAACTGGGAAAGCATTTAAACGTTCAAAACATACACTGTCGACACAAACCCCCCGTCTTGTTCAAGTTCAAACATGAACAGTTTCCTAAAAACAGAAAGACTTACCTTAATCAGTGCATCTTTCTTTTTCTCCTCATATTGGTAAACAGGCATTTGCAGAAAATCGTCTTCACAACAGATGAAACTAACTGTGCATCCCATCCAGGCAAATTGAGGGAATGTCGATCTAAACCCATTCAAAACGACTTGTCACTATGCAGAGGACCAGCCACGGTAAATCACATATAGTTAGAAAATTCCTACTTTGGTCAACGTGGAATAAACTCCAAAGAGTGTTGATGATTTTCAGCCAAGTGTTTAGCCACCATGCGACTTGTCCCGTTAAAAGTAATGTCCCCTTGTAACTCGCGCATGTAGGCTACAGTAGGCTACATTATTTAGTGCTGTATATATATATATATATTGTTTTTGTTTTGTTTTTCAATCTTGGGACAGGCGCAACCACACAATTAACGGAATGGACTGTTGCAAATATACAGTAGAATGAACTGTGAAGAAATCAGAGTCGATGACTGTTCTGTAAAAAAGGGTCGTGTAACTTGCGCGCTTCTCCTCTCTCACACGGTCGCTCACTTACAGTAGCAGTTGAGGGGTTGAGTTTAGATCTTGAACTTGCGCGCAAGAGCACGCGTCAGGCGTCACATGCGCAATTAATATTTAATTATAATGACTGTAGGCTACATTCTTGTCATATTATGATATGTGCCTGTTCGTTTAGGATATAAGCATATGTAGGGCCAGTGCCCAGTGTACCACCCTACAGTATAGAGACTGTGTAAAGCTCAACATTCCCAAATATCGTCAAAAACAGCATTGCCTTAAACAGATCAACACGTCAACATATTACGTTGTACAACAATGTAGTGATTACGAGAAGTAGGCGACTTTTTTCGGGTTTGTTGAATCTTGCTGCCCTCTGCTGGAATAGAAGTGTTATTTTGTAAAAATGGTCCCGGCCTTGTTGACTTGAAAAAGCTGAATATGCTTCCTGGAAATGTGCTTGCTATGATTCAGAAATTCCAGAAATATCTGGTTGACTTTTTAATGGGAAAGGAAATGAAGAAATTAGAATGATTAAGTAGGTTACGCTATAAAAAAATGTATATACAAAAGGTGTATACAGTACCAGTCAAACGTTCAGACACACCTTCAAGATGTTTTATTTATTTTAATAATCTTCTACACAGTGTATATGAAGGACTACATATGGAATTATTTAGGGAACCAAAAAGTGTGAAATGCACCAGAAATTGTTTTATATTATAGATTCTTCAAAGTAGCCACCTTTTGCTTTGATGACAGCTTTGCACACTATTGGCATTTTCTCAATCAGCTTCACAATATGGACCACAAGAAATCATTCAGCTCAAGATATGAGTTTAATAAGCATGTACATGGAAGGGAGACTGCCTATAGTACCAACATGTTAACTAAAATGCAATGCAATAGATAGTTTAGCAAACACCTATGTTATCGGCTTTTAGGGGATCTATTAAGTGTGAGTGTTTCTTAAAACCATCATGTCACGTCATGTAAACCGTTCAGGCAATTTGCCATATCATTTAACCACAAGATGGCAGTATAGGAAAAGCAATAGCCGATTTGTATTGAAACGTGATGCTTGTGATTTTTTAAATACGTTTTCACTGCTGTCTCCAGTGTTGTTAAGGTAAATTATGAAAGAGGCCTTCAAAACATTTAACTTACTGTATATGCCTTATACAATATAAAACTCCTTCCCACTGTTCCCAAGAGTGAAGAGTGTATTTTTTGTGTTTGTAAAACTATGACTATGACTGCGTGTGCGTGTGTGTGCGTGTGTGTGCGTGTGTGTCTGTGTGTGCGTGCGCGTGCTTGCGTGCATGTGTACAGAAGAGAAAATAAAACTGAAAAGAACTCAACAGATCCAAGGTCCTTCACGTTGTCTTTGTTTCTTCTATAAGCTTTTAAGCTTGTGAAAAAAAATGCAAAGCGACAGATAGAGACATGTGAAGAAGAAAACAATACAAAGAAAGGCCACAGGTGTAGAGATAATGCCAAAAGGCCAAAGCTCATGAGGCTATAGAACATCCCTGTGCAGTGTGCCTGAAAATGTTATTTGGCGATTATGACATTTTAAGGTAAAGGCTAGACCATATGTTTATGGATTGTGTAGATGTAAAACCAACCCAACGCTTGAAAATATCAGAGTTGGGATATTAGTGTTGCTTCTAGTGTTTTGGATTGCTGATTTTAAAACCAAAAATGGGAGGGCTCAGTCAAGTGTTTGTACAAATGTTTTAGATTAGGATATTACATTGTACATAACAGAACCGAACAACAGGCCTACTAGTACAATCACTAAAACTAGAAGACAAGAACCTTCAGCTATGACTGTGCCTCTGTGGTTCTGTCGTCTTTCTTTCTGATGCAATTGTATGCCTCAGCAACTGCTTCACAGTCATAACTGGAAAATGGTAACATCTGAAATTAAATAGCCTAATCCTTTTTCCCGAGGTTGCAGACCCTGGATAACCTGATCCTTTTGCTTAGAAGTCTTGTATTGCAATACAGATCCCTTGAGACTCCTCATTCTGGGACTAAAAGCACACTGGACATTATGATATATTAGAATAAGCGATAGTCTTAATGAGAAGGCTGATTATTTCACAGGCACACAAAATGTTTGCCTCAATGCAGTTGTCTCTAAATTGGGTTGTGGTAAGCTAACTGGAATATGAGTTGAGCTGTGAAATTGGATTGAGATCGCTCTGGCTATACAGTAAAGAAAATATATTCATGTCCGGAAAACACACAATCACTGTAGCTTAGCGTAATATGATTATAAGGGCAATTTAGTAAATGGTATTAACACTTTCACCCGTTTCCACCAATATATTTTCCACTGTAAATGCGAATTTGACAAAGCTAGCTTATCTACTGAAGGTAGTGACTGAAAAGGTGTCAAATAAAAAATGCATTCCATTAATTGAGAGTAATTGAGGAACATGACAGTCCCTAATATGAAAATGCTAATATAAAACATCTTAATTAGTCTGAACAAGCGTATAGTTCCGTTCCCACCGACACGTGTTTCATCTGAACAACCAGCATGTCACAAGAGGATTTATAGAGAGCATTGTTTGTCATGTGACAGTGACAGTAGATTGAGTTTCTTAAAATGAGCATGACATCCATTAGAATTCACTCCATTTCACATTTGTAGTTGTCTTTTCCCATACAAGGCTAGATGGGCATGGCTGTGTATGTGTGGCTGTATAGGATAGTGTAGTTCTTACGGTGATTGACTCCTAGCATTCCTGGCCTTCCTGTAAGCATGCTTGATAAAGATGCCTAACCCTACCTTGTTCAATATATTTGCAATATTTTGCTATTTGCAAATCTCACTCTGCACGAACACGTGTATTTATTGACTTGTTTGAAATCACCTGTTACCTTTACCTACCTAACCTCTACCACAATAAGTAAGTTAATTTTCAAAGTCATAATAATTACAACACTTAAAATACATTGAATCTGGCTTACCATTTAAATATACAGTATATCAAACTATCATGGATTCATATATTATTAAGCTGGTTCATTCTCATTTATATATTCAAGAAAGTCTCTAGTGTATCTCCAAAAGTTAAAACATTTAAATTCATCATCCTCCTGTATTATATACAACCTCATGAATTGTATCCTACATCCAGGAGAATTACATGCATTATATTGCATGCATGTGCTTGGTTGCTATCAGCTTGACGAACCCATTCATCTCAGTAGGTAACAAGCTAGCTTAGCGACCAGCGTCTCATCCTCTGCCCAACCTCAGTACCCAGAGCAGCGGAGGCGGGGGGGCGTGACTTCCCGCCAGCAAGTGACGCAGTTTACCGGCATCTGGAGGAGATTAATTTTTAATGGCTCTGTCCAACCTGCCAGAGCAGAGGAGAAAAGAGAAGAGACCAGCAGGGACAATGGGAACGAACCCTTTATCCATTGTCATATCATAGGGGCCCATTCTGTACCATTATCTCTGATGTGCCTTCTCTCTCTGCCTGCTTTCGAGCTTTCAGATACACCTACGCTTATGGTGGTCTTCTGGGAATATAACAGCTCTCAATGGTCTGCCTTCTTGTTCCGAAAAACACATAGCCTGTCATCTCTCTCTCACTTTTCTGCTTATTTTTCAGTTTCTCTCCCCTCCAAATAAGCTAGCTCTCTTTATAGATAGATGCACTGTACAGAGTGAGACACTCTATTAAGTCAAAATACTTCTTGACGTACTGTGGCGGTATTGTTTTGTATTCTCTCCAATAAACCACACTCTTACTCTTACAATGCCTCTTACCATCTCTCTGCCATGCATCTTCCCCATACCTGCTACTGTTTGTCTGGTGGCCAATGGACTCAGAGAAGCTTTGGGAGTGTGTAAATGGCTGTCCATTGATTTCCTGTGTGCGAGCGGGAGGGCACTGCCAGCTATTAGGCAGCGACATGAGGTCTCATTACCCTGAAACCTGAGCCAGTTAATGCAGTTCTATGTGCTCAGGGAGCCCAGGAGGCAGGAGGATGTGTCCTCTTCTAAAATGAACAATCGGCTGGGTTCGATACTGATGTAGGTACAGTATGCAACCGTATAACGTATTGTAGGCTTAGGGCTTTCTGTTGAGGTGTGAAATGTATGGTGGTGTTTTTGCATATGTGATCAATGTGGACCTGTAATCATCTTACATTTGTGTTTGTGTGTGTGTGGTGTGTGTGCTTGTGTGTGTGTGTGTGTGTGTGTGTGTGTATCACTGAAGGTATAGCTACACTGAGCAATGTAGCCAAATTGCAGCTAATTCGATTTTTGGATGAAATGCATTAAGAATGGAATAGCTGGATGCAGTAACAGCAACAGGAACAAGTGAGAAAGCCAGAGAGAGAGAGAGAGAGAGAGAGAGAGAGAGAGAGAGAGAGAGATGGCTTTTATAATTGGAATGGTTGCCAATCTGATAACATTAAGCAGGATAGAACAACAGCAACCATAATGGCTGCGCTCTCTGTTGCTTTCACAGACACATCACAATACCAACTCTGGATTTAACACTGAATGACAAACCCCAGAAGACCACATGCGTGGTAGAAGTTAGACACTGTATATCCCACCAAATGGAGAACTGCAGGCAATGCCTATTGTAATAAACAAACACTAAACAGCATTGTATGGGATTACCTAAAACATGTGGTTATCACATTTCACTCACTGCCTATAATCTCACAATTAGACACAATTTGGCCCTAGACTGCAATTTGTATTACTTATTTACATACTTTAGCATCTGTATTTATCCAAGCCAATATACAGGACAATACATTATTTATTTATATGTATTCAAATATGTGATTGTAAAGGAATAATATTATACATAATGTATACTTTTGGGATAAAGCATTTCATCTGAACTAACTAAACCAAATGTCCACTCATTTCCATTTACAGTAGTGTAAAACTGTAAATTGCCTAAAAGGAATCATACTGTACTACATTTTACATGGACAATGTTCTTCACATTTGATAAATTTACCACTCAAAATGATAGTTTTCTCGCCTAATTGTCTTTCCTTATCTACTTGCATCCCTCTTGGAGTCTCCACGCATCTGTTGTCTCTCTTCCAGAGGAGTGCTCTGACTGTTTAATGTGATATTACATACATTGTGTTTCATGTCAATGTGGGAGATTCCACAAACGTGCATCAGCATGTTTGTGTGGGAAAGTGTTGCATGACTGTGCACATCTGAGTCATGGTACGGATGTGTGCATGTGGCGCATGCTCATTTGATCAAATGCCCATTAGAGTGCGCGCGGGCGCGTGTGTGTGTGTGTGTGTGCATCTAGCATACAAACAGGCCCCTGCTGTTGCTATGTCAACAGAAAAGAGGTCTGAGAACAGAGCACAGATACCAAGTAAACAGATGTCCAATAATCTGATGATGGAAGAGACGAATACATTCTCTCACTATTTTGTTCTCTGTTTCTGATTTCACTGTTCTACATTGTTTCCCATTTTAATAATAATGAAAACACACTCCTCTAATGTAATTTAAGTTATGATAATCAATGTGTAAATATATTGACTTCCCAGGCAATCATCATGTCATCATGTCTGTAACCGAGAACCAATACCTAAGCAGAGAGCCACATGACAGCTGCTGTCAAGAGAACCTTTGCTCTATGCCGAGTCGCCAAGCCGGACAGTAGCGAGAGGTACTGTCACGTTTTTTGAATGGGAAGGGGAGAATGATCCTATATACTCTATATAAGATCCCCATTCATGTAGACCAGAAGGCTGCTGTTGACATCCCAGGGCCACATGCAAGTCAAGGCAAAATGTCGTTGGTGGTGTAAGGTGACACATAATGAACGGTGGATATGTAATGCTGGAGAACAACTGGTGATATTTGAAAATATCAAAATATCCAAGCTCCGCCCCCACATTGAACCCACGTTGCCAATGCTGGAATAATGTTGTGTGGTGCAACACGCACCACTTCGTTTGGCTTCCTATTCACAGAGCCAGCCAGGGCTGTGCAGAAAACACAAAGGATGTTAACGAGCACGCACATGACTGACAGCTAACGGACAGTGAGCAGTTACATCTTGGATTATGACTTCTTACCTCACCATTAACTCCATGGAATCATTCTAGAAATGTATGTTTATGTTTCTATTAGTACAGTATTTGTCACGCTCTGCCGTCGTGTCCTGTCTTTTACTGGGTTTCTGTCCGTCTGCTGTCATCACCAGTTAGTCTTTTGTGTGTTGTTGCTGTTTCAGCCCAGTGTGCTTGCCTGCCTTGTGTTGATTGGCTAATAGTTTCACCTGCCCCCTCGTTATCCCCTGCCCAATGGCATGTCCTGTATTAGTCTATTTAAGACCCTCTGTCAGTACATCATCATTTGTTTTGTGTCGTGGTGCGTGTGCTTGCCTGCATTCTCTTTGAGTGAATAAACCCGTATAAAGCTTACCCTGTTATCTGATGTCGTGCATATGGGTCTTACCCGCCCGAGAACCGTGACAGTATTACCCAAAGCCTCATCTTAGTATGACCAAGCCTAGGATGCATCCTGGGTTATTGTGAACCTATAGTCTCGCAAACCCAGCCTTTATTTACGTGAAGTCTGTTGTAATTAACAGTACAGTATGACGCTGATTGGCCTCGCAGGTTTACTGACGAGAAACACAGTGATTTCCAAGATGTCCATTCTGATTCTGGAGGGAAAATCCAACTGAAGCTCACGAGATAAGGATGGTCTTGTGAGGGTTGCCCTGTATAACATACTAGAAACATACTAGAAAACATTTTGCATACTGTATGACTACTATTCTGACCATGATTGGCGATTGGTATATTTTTAATTTAATGCTTTATTGTAAATATTAAATGTAATTTAAATGTAGGCCTTCTGATAATCTAACCATGGATTAACATGATCTGACTGATTAAATTAAAATGTATTATTATTATTATTATTATTATTATTATTAAGAAACCTTTTTATGAAGCTAATGATATAGGGACATTCCATAATGTTCTATACTGTAGACATAGTCATTTTAAAAACAGTGAAATAAGAAGAACGCTCTGTGCTGTGGCTCAGCCCTGCACCATCTGCAAGAGAAGCCCACACAGTCTGTGGGTGCATCGTAGAGGCGCTTGGCACGAGTGTCTACCCACAGATTCCAGTAGTATTTCAGGCCAATCAGGGCCCTGATTCAGCCATCTTCTGGAGCTTTAGACTTTTGTTCTCCAGGGCAGACAGACTGCCCTGGGATCATAGAGGATCTGCAAACACACACAAGCTAAGTTTCTACAGTTATGACTGTACCTTATAATATATATTGTATAGCAGTATTGTAGTATTGTATAATTACAATACACTATATTTTGATTAAGGCTGTGCAATTAATCACATTTTGTGATTTAAATTTTGATTCTCAACAATTACAGAATATAATCGAGGAAAAACGATTATTTTGCACATTTCATTTTGAAGTAAACTCTTATTTTGTCTTGTGTTTTGAATGGCAGGGGCACATATTTATACTATTTATACTACTACAGTATATATACTAGAAACCTAGTTGCACCCAACTGTATCATGGGCTACATGGCTGGTTGCACATGACTATGACTAAGCTAGACAACCATACACTGCAATCAACTCTGTGTTGATTGTTTGGTCTGTTGATCTTAATCATAACCACCTCAACGGGCTCTGTTCCCTGCAAAGAACCAGTGGCTCTACTCCGAGTTCCTCACGGATAGCCAAGCTTCTCACCCTATCTCTAAGGGAGACACCAGCCACCCTTCTGAGAAAACCCATTTCAACCGCTTTTACCCGTGATCTCATTCTTTGGTCATGACCCACCCTTCATAAACATAGGTGAAAGTAGAAATGAAAATTTCCCGGAAGATCGAGAGGTTTGCCTTTTGGCTCAGCTCTCTTTTCGTCACAAGGGTGTGGTAAAGTGATTGTAATACCGCTCCCGCTGCTCCGATTCTCCGGCCAATCTCCCGCTCTAATGTCCCTCACTCGCGAACAAGACCCTGAGGTACTTGAACTCCTTCACTTGGGGTAAGGACTACTTTCCTACCCAGAGTAGGCACTCCATCGGTTTCCTGCTGAGAATAGACCTATATAACAATCTCAACAGTTCAACAATTTGAACTGGGTCACTTTCATCCTGAAATACTGCCTGATGTTTCTGCTACTCCTGGCCTGGTGTGTGCGCGTACGGTTTGTAACAAGTTGAAATAAATGAAAAGTATTGCCTCTTAACTCAAGAGTAGTGACCTTCCATGTCTGTTTCTCTATGTAATTTTGAGTGTGAAAAAAGTAGTCAGTGCAATCGTATAACCAATTGCAGTAGTTGTGTGATATTTCTATCTACTGGAAGTGGGATGGGTTCTATTGTGTATTCACATTGACATTCAATGTTGCCCCATCAATGTATGGATGCCACCATAGTTTAGCCAAATAAAATACACCATATTATATGGTGTTTTGTCTTTCCAAACAGTATTTTCTACATTAACAAGTGGGAATTCAAGATGTGTCTTTGTACCAGTGCTCAGGGATTAGTTATGATGTACGTACTGATTCAATAAGAACATTAATAAGCACATTAACTATCATCATCATTGTATCCTTCATCTTTTGCACACAGTTACTGCCCAGCCACCAGCCCCCCAAACACACACACACACACACACACGCACCCAGGGTTCGAATTTAACACCCGCTAAGCTCCAAATGTGGTTAGTTATTCCGTTTAGCAAGTAAAGTCTATCCGCCACACTGTTCCAAATAGGCATGTAATACAACACTATCCTGAGAGTCTCTACTGCATTTTGATTTACGACCACTTAGCTTCTGTCCTATCCAGAGTTTCACACACACGCACACATGTATACACGCACGCATGCACTCACACACACACACACACACACGCACACACAGGCACACACATTCCATGATGTCCTTGTCAAGTGAAACTCATGAATAGTTAGAAGTAAACTTATTTGAATAGGCTCTATATTAATTTCTGACACTAAATGTAATAGTCAGCATTCAGCATATCATACCAAAACAAATGCTGTGTGCCCCCTGCCCCTCACACACACACACACACACACACACACATACACGTGCGCAGCATTGAAAACAGAGAAGATCGCACACAAGAATGAATATGATGTCATTCTCTGCTCAAGATGCAATTACTCCACTATATACTGTATTTACATATTAAAGTTATGTGCTGCTATATTCGAGTACCTTTGATGTTCAAGGCATTTTAAATGGTTTTATTTCAGCAAATAGGTTAATTAAACCAACATTGTGCATGTGAAACAATGTGTTTATGTACAGCACTGTAGTTACAAAGATACTATATGATTCAAAAGCATTCTAGCATAATGATACATCCCTATGCAGTGATAAACCCAAGTATGTGCAGAATGACACATGGTCTTTCTAATAATGACACCATGCAAGTTTTGACCCTAATGCAGTGTTTGGTTCAGCTTAGCTTTGCTGTGTGTGTGTGTGTGTGGGGGTGTGGGTGTGTGTGTGTGTGTGTGTGTGTGTGTGATTATCAGTGTGTGAACAGGTATGTGCAGATCAATATGGCCCATTAGACACTTTAGTTTTCAGCAAAGTCTCACAGGAAGAACCTCCCGGTCTGTTATACTAAAACACACACACACACACACACATGCACAAGTACGCAGGCACACACACACACACACACACACACACACACACACACAATCAAAACCTTTTAGTGTGCTATTCAGCCCCAGCAAGTCACCCACATGGTCATCTCAGTACAACATGCTTAATTAATGTGTGTGTGTGTGTGTATGTGTGTGTGTGTTGTGAGTGCCTGCGTGATAAATACATAATGGCTTTGTGAAGCAGAGTGACGCATCATGGCTCTAAAGTGGTGTGCAGCTGATTTGATTAGGATGGATCACGGAGGTATAGTCTGTCCACGAGTGTGCGTGCGTGCGTGTGTGTGCGTGTGCGTGCGTGCGTGTGTGTGCGTGCGCGTGCGTGCGTGCGTGTGTGTGCGTGTGTCTGTGTGTGCCCTTCCTCTATCCCTCAGAGGTAAATTACTAAATGTGATGTCCATCATTGGACTGCACAACCTCACTCACTTGCTAACATGATAAAGTGACCCCAACACATACTGTACGCACGCACGCACGCACGCGCACACACACATACACGCATACACAAACACATCTCATTGTTGTGGACTAGCTTGGGCCTGGCTGCCTACTCCCATTACAATGGTTCAATACCCCCTTGGTTCCATGCAAGAAGCATATCTGATTTCACTGAAGACTGAAACAACAAGCGATTAACAGATTTCTCCAATATATCGTACACAATATGGGTGTCTTCTCTTCTGCCACAACAATACATGCAGTACAGTATACGCATGTACATATACAAACGCACGCACACACACACACACACACATTGTTCTGCCCTTGTGTGATTGATGGTCCCATGTCGCAGGCCAGTGTAGCAGACAGGATGTAAATGTGTCTGGGCCATATAGTCTATTCCTTAAAAGGTTAATTAAGTCACCCTGACTCATTTAGTCTAATTACTCTGACTGATTAAAAGAATGGCCCAGTCTTTTTACAACTGTGTTGGAAGTAGACGAGACATGTGAAATACAGCCACACACACGCACACTCACATGCACACACACGCACACACACGTGTGGAGAACGCGCATTAATACATTGTGTTTTGGCATATTAGTGCGCCATCACAGCGAATTCACAAATGACAGGAGCTGATAGGGGTTAGGACAAAGAGAGCAGTTGACTCAGCTTGTCTCTGCATTAGAGAGCAGCGAAGGCTGTCCCAATACAGGGCACTGTGTCAAACCCATTCAACATATTAATAGTTTGGGTCACATTCACTTCATATGCGCCACAGGGGTGAAATGTGCACTTTGAAATAGTGTTAGCATGTTCTGTTTGGAAATAAACTCCAGACATGAGCAGAAAAGATAGCGACGAGAGGTTTTAGCTAGAACTCAGTGCATTGGCTAAAACAGAGCAGGTTTTATCTGTTACACCGATACGTACAGATACACAATGCCTATTAACGCTCACTGGCTAATCTGTAGAACCTATCATGTAAAACTGGTGTGTGTCTAACAAACCGTTAGAATGCATTCATATGCAGTCTGCTATTCACATACAGTATCAATGATAATGACGATATGATGGTTTCCTCCTTACGCATTCAATTGACCTGGCCATCGTTCTCAGGGCCAAGCCCACTTGTCACACAGTGTTATTGTGATGTGGTGCCAGCTAGTAATAAATATGTTGCTTGGCCTGGTAATCTGGTGTGACTTTGGGATGTGCCCTGACCTTGTTAGTGCAGATGTAATTCAGTTTCTAAGATGAAAGGAAGAGAAAGGGGTTAGGGGGAGGGGTAGATAGACTATAAACACTGTGTAATTGTTGTAATGATAGAATCATTAGACGTTCGGTTAAGTGATGTATTAGGTAAACTAATTGAATATGTGTCATTTTAGTAATAATGTAGACTGCTGGGTAAATACATTAAGCAAGATGATTGGTTTGTTTCAGGTAACTTGTCATGATGCATTTACCATCATAGTAACTTACTGACGTTTAAAAGTCAACATTCTGGTTAGATCCTATCTGCATTGCGTTGTACAGTACTTGTACTTGTTGATGACAATACTGTATAATAGAATGTAATCTATTAATGGAAATACTGGTTAATGTACGCATAATTTGTATGTAAAAGTGATGTTTTATGCTAGCAAATGAATGTACCGACATATAACATTTGAGACAGAAATGCATATTGTAAATGGGCGCATTTATATAGCGCTTTAAAGTATTTTGCCCGACATTCACCCAGTCACACACGATGCGTGCAGGTAGCCCTATGCGGGGTTTGAACGACCTTCCAGCTGGAAACCTAACACCCGGACCACTAGACCATCCTGTTCCTTATTGTAGTTACTGTAGAAGGATTTCTGTCCCCCGGCACATCTTGCAACTGTGTAATACTGCATAATGTAATACTAACCTAATCATGCAGTTTAATCGTTGGACATTACACAAAAGCACAAAGTAGCTACCAAGCTCCATACTGTAGCTTCAAGATGTGAGCCACAGCACATGCAGTGTTGTACACCATGCTGAAGACATAGGCGTTTTCCATTGCTCTCTACACGTTATGCATTATAGCACCGTTCATAGTGCTAAGCTGGCTGCTTGGCTTAATGTTTTACGAGTAAGATCGATGACCACGTAAAGAATAATGTTCTGCTGATCCTAATGTAGAGGAAAAACACTGTATTTTATTGCAGGACAATGAAGGGGAAAAAAAAGACAACGTAAATAGACAAGAAATATGAGTCAGAGATCCCGGTGACTTCTGAGGAGAGTGAGAAATCAGATCATGAATTTAAAGCAGCAGCTACCGTACTGGCTGCGTGTACATGTTATGTAATACACATACATATGTGTGTGCACGCATGTGTGCGCGCGCGTGTGTTTGTGTGGGTCTATATTCTTTCTAATGTGGTGTATTGTGGTGTTTGTGAATCGTATTAGACCAAGTTACAAAGTCATTATAAAGCTCTCATACTGTACAGCATTGTTTCATTAATATTTATGGTCCACAGCACTTTGTATTTTCATCCATCCAGCCTATAAAATGTTGTTTGTGGTTCTTGCATGTACTGTAACTTATCAATGTAATACGTGTATAATTGTAGTACTCTACTAATTTTGTATACTTTAATTTGTTTTACAAAGTGGGTGCTAAATGCATCATTAAGCATTGCTTGAAATAAAATAAATTATTTTTAAAACATAAAAAGGTTAATGTTTAAAATGTGACAGATGCAATATTATGATTTGGAAATAAAATGCAGTGGATCTCATAAATACGTGACGTTATTGTATTTCGGGGTCAATTTTAAAACTTTTAGATTTATCAACTTGCTAATGGGTAACCACACTATAAAATATGCATGTTTTTTTGTGTAAAAAATTACAAAATTTGAATTTTCATAGAAAGTTTCATTGTATTGGTATAAATGGCTCTACAGTATGTGCTCTCTCTCTGTTTAAAATCATGCAATTTTATGGTTGGTGAATTTGGTACTTGTTAATAATCTCCCTCTCAGCCGCTCTCCTCACTTCCATCGTTGGAATATGTGCAGTGGTTTGAGTCCGGCTAAGAGCTGGGGGTAAACTTACACTTTAAAGTTACACATTCGAGAATGCTCGCTAATTTCAAGCTCAAATCAAAACCACACATCGAAACGCACTGTGAAGCAAAGCGTAGTACTACAGCGTTGTTGTTGTGAGCAATGTTCGCCACTTTGTTAATGTTGCTATTTACGGAGCCAGGGCTGTGAAGGAGAATCAGATTATTTTTTCAAGATAGCAAAATGCAAGGAGATATTAGTTGAATTGTGTATTATCTTACAATTAGCTTACAATTAGCTTGCAATGCTGACTTTACCAGTACATCAAGTTTTTCACCAAATATACAGTTCTTATGGCCACTAAATGCATGATCCCAAAATTGACCAAATTAATGTCTGAATAAACAGCTCTTAATGAGAAAGCGCAATAAACTCCCTGAAGACTCAATGTCATGAGTGATACAATGAACCAGTAAGCCAACCATGAGAGGCATTCAGAGGTAGCCTAATAATACTAACTTAATGAAAGTGCTTGTAAAGCCAAAGTCCTGCTTTTAAAAGGTCCATGAACCCATGGGTGACATCACACATCTGTCATTTGCAGTATACAGTCTAAGGTTTAAAGACGTGCGTCTTTATCTTGTGCCTATCACAAGCAATCCAAGTCTACATGTTTTAAAAGCCTATAACCCGTCTCCTTCAGTTCATGACTGTAGTGGGCTAAAGAGGTGACATTAACGATGGATCATTGCCTTCACCTGGTCAGTCCATTTCAAGGAAGGGGCAAGCGTCTCTAATGCTCTGTGTGGTGGGTTTCAAGAGGTTAATGACGCTCAGGTATACCTCATTGACCAAACGGCACTCCACCTGCCTCTCTGTGACAGCTGCTGCCGTGACAACACTCAGTATGCAGGCTTTCGTGGCCTCAAATGCGTGTGCTCCTGCAGGATCATTTATTTTGACTAATAACTTGTGATTTTGGATGAGCGTGCCAGAGATGTCTTCCATTTTGATGATGTCAGCCACGAGAGGGTCTGCTGGAGGGGGACAGGAGGTAAGCAATATTACAATAATGTTAGTAATACAAAGATTTTATTTGTGATTGTTTACAGTGAAATGTAACTCAGAGCTACTATTTGGAGGGACCCGGCTGACTGACTATTGAAAGTAATCAATGATCTAGATTCAAACCGTGTCAGTGTCTTTTCATGAATACAGCTTTGCTTTCAGCAAGACATCTCATGACCCATAAGTAAAAGTCAAAGAGGCTTCAGAGTGAAATGTGAATTGCAAGATCTGATACTGATGTGTTTTTTCTTTTTTGGTTTCCTCTCTCCTAGCGGCTATCAGACAGAGCACTGAAAAAAGAATTGACTTGTCTTCGAGCTATCAATCTCTATAATAGGTTATCTGTTGTATTTTTTTTTACAGGGCCCAGGAGTCAGAAGAAATCTTTTTAATGCATTTCTATTAGGTCCTATTTCAACATACAGTGTCTACATCAAAGAAAGATAGAAAGAGAGACACACAGACAGAGAGTATAAGTGGGTTATGGTGACCCATCCGCTGAGACAAATAAGACAAATTCATTTGATATTGATTTCTCAACTTGGGAAGTACTGTATTAACAGTTGACAGTTGGTTTTATGTATGCAGAGGTGTGTGTGTGTGTGTTTCTGTTATCTGGTAATTGCCGAACTTTGAGTTGTAGTTGGGGGAAAAAAGTGTACAAATAATGTATATTGTCATGTTTTTTGCTTTAATTTTGATTTAGCCCATAGGGTGCATTTCCACAAGCTGGGCTTAAACAAATGATGAAAGCTGCCTTCCATATAGAGCCATATTAGAATATGAGGATTTACAGTATAAGTATTGTTCTTTAAATATCAGCTAATGTACCATGTTCAATGTCTTCACATGAAAAACAGATCAAGTCTACCTAACACTGGCAGTACACTATTGTTAAACAAAGCACCTGACTTAAATCTGGTTCCGTTTTCCTAGAAAGAAAAATGTGTATAACAATTATGACTTCTATATTTTTATGTTCTATGTTTTAATGAATTAATGAATGTAAAGGAATGAAGCTTAGCAGGATAACATGTGCATTTATTTACAATTATAGTAGACTGTATAGGGTAAGTGGAATATGAGGTTTTCTAAAGTGACTTCAGTACTTAAAATATGCTTCTTGTTGGGTTAAAGGTATAGTCAGCTATTGCAAGCTAATTCACATTTAGTCAAATTTCTCCTCGCATTTCACTAGATTACCATTCTCTGTGCATGAAAAAGAATCTGATACTTCTACACAGCCCTGGCTCAGTAAATAGTAACATAAACAAAGTTGCATAAATTGGCCACATCAACAAAGTCGTAGTAATACGCTTTGCGTCAGAATGTGTTTCTATGTGTGGAGCAGCGTCGTGGAGGGATATTGTTAGCAAGCGTTCTCAAAAATGACTAACCCTGCCTTTAAATAAACATATAAAGACCCAGCATGTGGTGCAATCTCTTCTAAGACATGCTGCAAAATATTATTATTTTGAACGTAGCCCTTACTAACACATGTCTGCGATGGGCTATAAAACATATTAACTCAGAAGGGAGTTTGAACCCCCCCCCCAATCCCCCCCATAAATAATGGGATGACAGACGTGGCTCTGTGCTTTCTCTCCAGGGGCACATTGTTATTTAAAGATGGTAATGCCCATGCAATGGAGGAGGTAGACGGCTGATGGGATGCACGACACCGGCTCAGTGCAGACATGGAACTGCTTATGTTATGGTGGAGAGAGAAGGGGGGTAATGATTATTAGTCTAATAGCACCCATGTCCTATGTGCAGTTTGGTGGTAGACTGTGGCTGTTTACTGTTTACACCAGACTGTGTAGGACCTGTGATGCATCTGGCTAGACTCTACCAGCGTGTGTATATGTCTATGTACTGTATGTGCACCCAGTATGCTTTACTATATGCCAATCTGTATTTAAATGCATAGGCGTAAGTGCATGTGTGTGCATTGTGTGCTTTTGTGCATGACATTGAGAAAGTGTGTGTGTGTGTGTGTGTGTGTGTGTGTGTGTGTGTGTGTGTGTGAGCAAATCCTATTCCCTGGGGATGGTGGATGGGAGAAAGGGGAATCAGGGCGTGTGTATTCATGTTCACAGCAGCCAGTAATAGGGTTAAATGTATTTTTACACAAGCAGTGACCTGCATCCCCATGGCCTTGTTACGCACTTAATGAAAGAATCTCAGAAGCATGGAACCTATTTCCTCTGTGTATGTGTGGGAGAGAGACAGAGAGAGAGAGAGAGAGAGAGAGAGAGAGAGAGAGAGAGAGAGAGAGGGGCATTAAACCTGACCCGTCCCTCTATCACTGCATTTGACAACTCTTTTATATTTTGGTCTGATTTGCAAGTTCATTATCTATTTGTCAGACATTTCACTGTCAGAGAGAATAATTGCTTCTGGTGGAGACCGGGAACATCTTTAGTGTCGTGTCAATTTTAATGTGTTCATGGCGAAAAGACTATGCTATGTTGAGTGCATAGTAAAATCAGATTTATGGAGCGACATTATTAAAAGAAAAAGTGGGAAAAAGTGTTTGCATGTGTCTAACGTCTGAACATTTTCAGACTGGTGGGATTTGACATATATCTCTAAGCATTAACAATGTAAACTTCCATCTGTCCCGTGGTCTTGTTGTGTTCAGTGTTTACCTTGTGTTTTCAAGCATGTTTCCCTGTCACTCCCTGCCCTGTGTTTCCAGTCTTATTAGTTCCTCCTGTGTTTGGTTAATTAAGTCTCATGTGTTTCACCTGCCCCTCGCTGTTGATGTCCAATGGTTTGTCTTTCTGCTTTGTGTACCTGTGTATATAGCCCTAGTGTATTTCTCAGTCCTATGTTGGTAATTTCTCAGTCCTGTGTCGGTTATTGCGCGTGAAACTACCTGTAGATGTTGTTCCTAGTGTTCCTGGGCCCTCATTTATCAATGCTGCGTATGAACAGTGTGCGTAAACCATGCGTATGATTGTTTCTACGCAAAGAGTGGGATTCATCAATTTGTACTTGAGAACGTGTGTAAATATATGCATATCTCCGACCATGCGTACGCGTAGCACTTTGTGGTGGAAAAGTCAAACTGCTAATGAAATACCATCCACCGTATGGAGAAGATATTGACAGTACTAGACCAAATCATAAACTGTAAAGAAAAAATTCTTGTAGGTCTGTTTGTTTTCTAGACACTTAGCTAATGCTTGAAATGTTTTCTTTTCAGCTTGCAGAACATTGCTGTGAACATAAAAAACATTAAAGTTGCATTCTATTTCATTTCTACTGATCGCCAGAGGTGGTGCGTCAAGCACCTGGATAGCCATCGCACACATGTGCAGGTCGAGTGTTTGTATCTACAAAGTCAACTGTGACCTGGGTGACGTGTGCCCCCGGCCCCGTTCACCCAGGAAGTGACCTTTGGCAATCTTCTCACGAGAAGTCCAAGTGACAAGTGCCAAGCTCTGGCGGTCATCCGAAATTCATAGAACCACAGTTACATATGTAGTCATCGTTTTGTCAACTAGTAAGTCACATAATGTATTGGTTGCCTATGATGTGCACGAAATCCATTTAGTAAGTGACAAAATGCATTTTGTGCACATCATAGCCTACCAATATATTACTTGACTCACTAATTGACAAAATCCATTTAGTTAATAATTAAATGCATTTCGTAATCCACAAAATCCACATTTCATCCACATTTTGATTTTGTGACTTAAAAAATGCATTTCCTCACTTAAAAAATGGATTTCATGCACCTCATAGGCAACCGATACATTATGTGACTTACTAGTTGACTAAATACATTTTGTAAGTCACAAAATGTAGTGTGCAAGGGACGAAATGCATTTTGTGGACCGAGGGACAAACTGTAATGGTACTTTACTAATGGTTACTGTAATGGTATGTTGAAATGTAAAGCTTTGCTGATAAGTGTCTGGGCTTTTTAATTTAAATTTTAACATACCATAATCGTTTTGATCTATTGCAACATCACCATGGATACTGTACATGCTTTTCTAAATTGACATCCCAAAACGTTTTTTTTTTTTTTCTTTTGTCACATTGTAGTTCCTGTTTCCCTTATAAAGTAATCTTTGTATTTCCCCCAGTATGACCCTGCCTGAGTTGGCCACTTCATTCACTATTACAACCACATCATGTTTATATATCTCCTACTGTATAGTGAGAAATAACGCTGTCTGCCCCACCACCCCCAACCCCCAAACTCCATGCAACCCCTTCTGTCAATGTTGCCATGACGACTTTCGTCACCAGGGCAACAGGGAGTGGGGAAGGTGGGGGAAACAGAGGGCTGACAGGTTTGTGCGGAGAAAGGAAAGTGTCGAACGTATGAAGTAAAACTAGCCAATCAGTGAGGACGTGGCGCTGTTTTCATCTGCTACATTAAGGCAGGGCATTCTCGACAACGCTTGCTGATTGAACTCAAATCAATACCAACTCAGAAGTTCCAAACCCTTGAAAAGCATTGTGAAGCCAAGCTGCATTGTTGTTGAGAGCGGGGTTTGCCACTTTGTTTATGTTCCCATATGCAGAGCCAGGGCTGTGTAAAAGTACAATGATTCTTTTACGATAAACTAGTGAAATGCGAGAAGATATTTGTTGAATTTGAGTGTATTAGCGTAGAATTACCTTACAATAGCTGACTATACCTTCAAATAGTAGACCAGTGAAAAGGGACAGTAGACCACCAATGCTGCAAGTAGCTTAATGCCTGGTCAGTTTTCCCTGCATCACTTCAAATATGGCTCTTATGTAATTTTCTATCCAAATCGAACAAAAACATATACTGTATATCATGACATCTCAGATTTTGATTTTCTTTCTTAAATTGGGAGAGACATTAAAAATGTTTACGGTTTATTTAAATTATTATAGTTCATTTGCTTAGGTCTAATACAGAAATTAAGCTATACAGACCGGAGACATTTTCAACTAAAATGTAAATAGGATCAAACCCCCTAATCTAAAACATGTATTTTTAGTGAGGGTACAAAACATTACGACAACCTTCCTATTATTGTGTTGCAAGTGTCCTGAATGTGTTGGAAGCATCAATGATGATGACCCACACTATCTATACGCTTTGTACAGCAGGTGCATGTCATTATGGGATGGATTTGCAGGCGGCTGCATTAAGCTGAATGAACCAGAACCATTCCCAGACTACCATAGGAGTTATCCGACTGGAATTCTAAGACCTGCAGTGAAGAGGTGCGTCTGTTTGGCTGTGATGCTCGGATAGCCTGTGGCATTCGAACACCACTCCAGTCCATCGTGTTGCCACGGCACACGCTTCCCTATCTGTGTCTGTTTTGCTGCGTAACCACAGGTCTCCCCTCCCTTGGATGTTCAGTATCTCTCACTATGGTCAGTCTCTCTCTCTCTCTCTCTCTCTCTCTCTCTCTCTCTCTCTCTCTCTGTCTCTCTCTCGCTCTCTCTCCCCAAGTGACATAATGAATAGAAAAGCAGCAGAGTTCTCTACTTGAATTGCTGACTGTGTACTGCAGGTTTACAGTATTTTAGAGACACATTTTGTTTACCTTGCAGCTTTCTATTTATACTTTTTTTTAAAGGGTTTACCTTTACATGTCATGTGTGTGTTTTTATTTTTCTATCCACGTGTGCGTGCGTGCGTGTGTGTGTGTGTGCGTGCGTGCGTGCGTGTGTGCATGCGTGCGTGTGTGTGTACCCAAGTCTACCAAGTGCCACTACCAATTGATGTGCTCTCATGAACAGGGTAACTAATAAGCCTTTGTCTGTTTGACAGCGACGGGGTTCCTCAAAACACGCACACACACACACACACACACACACACACACACACACACACAGGGAGAGAGAAAGAGAGGGAGAGGAGGTTACATGGCCAGGCCATTACCTTGATTGGTGTGTAGGGCATGTGGCTCCCTAGAGTAAGAAGCAGTGACGGCTGATGGCAGAGTGATGGCAGAGACGACCCCCGTAACAGCACACAGGATGACATTGCTCGTCACGGATCAGCGCCTCTGTTATTCTTTACTCTACTAAAAGGTGTCAGGTGGAAGGGTGAAAGGAAAAGGGAAGCAAGGGAGGAAAGGTTTATTGTGCCAAGCTTATTTTCCCATACTGTAGTCTGCACGTTATTGTGTTATTGTTCCTGTGGTGTTGTCTTATTCATAGCAACGTCATTTTGCATATTATATTGCACAATTCATGCTATTATGTTATTCTTTTTTTTTTTTGGGTTGGGGGGGTTATTTAGACTGTGAGGATCGTTGTTTGAAATGTGTGTCAATTGTGTGGGGTTTAATTTGCTGAAATGATGCAAGGTTTCCTTCAAGCTGTAAAATTATGCTATTACAATAAGACAAGCTTTCAAACAATGCTGATTCATATTCTTTTCCACAGGCAAGACAGATCATTTTTGCTCAGACTTGCTTTTGCAGACAATAAACTAATTGTTAGAAATTGCCAACAGAATCAAATGTGTAGGCAAAAGCTTAGTCAGCCAGGTCAGTTTACATTCAGTAGCAAAACGCCATAGCATGCTTGTGTTGATATACAGAATATTATTTTACTTATACCTTACACATAGTAACTGAATGTTAAGCACTATTCACATTTTCTCCAACTCTCTGTTGCCAATTTGTATAGGAAACCTCCAAACTTGTTTTATTTTTGTGTTTTGTCATTGTGTGGCTGCATTTATTCCATATTTGTTAGGATGTGTAGCGTAGCTGAACAGAAGAAAAGTGTGTTTTTGTGTGTGCGTGCGTGCGCCTATGTGTTTATTGAGGGCAGCCCCAGGGCAGGCCAACATCAGTGTGTTGTACATTCCTTTGGAAGCAGAAGCCATTTCCTCAATGCCCTATGGGTGTCACACACAGACACACAAATACACATGCACACACGCACGCACGCGCACACACACGCACACGTGGACACACACACGCACTCGCACGCACACATGCACGCATGCACACACACAACACCATTTGTCAAATGTCAGTGAAATTAACTTTATTATATTTTACAACAAACAGAAATATCCTCTTTCTTACCCAGTGACCATGTGCTGCAGTAAACCTGCTCATTTTCCCTAATAAATAAATAAATAAATACGTACGTAAGATACATAAATAAAAATAGCCAGTGGTATAAATCTGAGAGCAGTGTGTGACATGTGGAGCTGGTCTCTGGAAGTGGAGCGTAAATGTGGATGTTTATTTATTATTTTTATTTTCCAGCCTTTGCCAGCAGCAATTTGTTGGGATGTGGACCCAATCACGGACACATTCGCGCTATAGCCCAGGGTCTGGGAGGAGTAAGTGGAAAGGAAAGACATAAAAAGATGTGTGTGTGTGTGTGTGTGTGTGTGTGTGTGTGTGGGGAAGGGGGGGCGGGTAGGGGGCTGGGGAGATGGGGCGTCAGAGAGAAAGACAGATGAGTGGAGCAGAAGGAAAGCCAATTCTGCTCCGAAGAGTGAGAAGAAGAAACATATATTGAGGAAAAATATAGATAAAATACTATAAATCTAGTGTGTTGGCTGTAAATAATTTGCTTGACTATCAGTTGCGGACACAAAAAGTAGGGTGCCACACACACACACGCGCGCGCACACACGCACAAGCGCACAGAGAAATAGACACATCCATTACGGTGTTCTCTGCTGCAGAATATGCATCCCGCACCCTCTCTCCTTCACTCAAACACCACTGTCTTTTATGTTGCTGTCTCTCTCTCCATCTCTCTCTCACTCTCTATCTCCCATCCTCTTTCCATCCCCCTCTCTCTCCCCCGCCCCTCTCTCTCTATCCCTTTCCCCCCATGTGACAAAATGACTAGACAAGCATCAGAGTTCTCCACTTGAGTGATGGAGCCAACACAGTTGCACCTTCCAACCTAGTGTCATGAGCACAGCCTATAGTTTGTCCCCATAACATACAGTAGGTTTACCTTCCTGACCTATCAGTGCTGGTGTCTTACGAAACAAATCCAACCGCAAAGAACATTGCTTCTGTGCGTTTACTGTCTAAAGGAGATGGCACCCCCCCCACCCCACCTTCTTCATCTTAGAAGCTCTTTTTATTTATTGCCTACAGCCATTTTGCCTGTTGTTGTCTGTAAATCATCTTTTCCAGTTTTGTAAATTAATCGTTGCTTGGCAAAATGAGAAATACCTCTCCACATGGGGCCTCGTTTATGAATAATTGAATAAGTCATGTATTCATTATATGAAAAATGCAGTTGTATAAATGCAGATTGATAAATCATTCGTTATCAATCGACAATTGGATGTGGGCTGGCAAGCCACCTAAGTGAGACAACGGAGCTCCTACAGTAGCACCCTATTATAGCAAAGCAGCATGCGCACAAAGGTTGAAGGGTTCTGGTTCCCTTGGTGGGGAGAAACAGGTCCCATCCGCCTGGTTACTGAATATGCAAGTGTATTGATTTCATTGAGGGGTTCAGCTGAGAGCAGCCAGTGGCAGAAGAGCGTCAGCGGTCCCCAACAGCAGCTTGGCCTCCCTGCTCTGTATCTTGTGCAGTTACAGTTGGAACTGCATGGAGCTGCTAAGACAGACCCAGTGCGAGTCACAATGGCTGCCGTAGCAACCATGTTTCTTTTCTGTTTCATTCCTTTACCATTCCCCATCGACCATTTTCTCTAGCTCCCTTTCATTTGGAAAGCCATTATCCTGACAACGCCGTCTCTTTAAATGCCTAAATGCATAGTTAAGGGACTCATTTCATTTGGGCTTTTGGGACTGAGCAACTCATACACGTCAATCTACGTTGTCTGCCTGCACTTAATGCACCCTCTGCTGTAATGAAATGATATATTGGCCTAATCATTCACGACCTGACGCTTAATACAAATGTGAGGTTGCACTCTCTGCATTGTTTGTCGTTGTTTACTATTTTATTTGTGCGCTACACACAGTACGCAATGTATGCATGTATCCTTGCATGTGCTTTGAGAGGCCTGCCTCCTTCTCACCTGCTGAAGTGTAGGCATATGGCGATACAGCTAGTGTAATTGAGCATTGTTGTACCGGCGCTGGAGAGGCGAGTGCAGAATGTCCAGGCCACGTGCTGATGCATGTACGTGTGTGCGAGCCACAGGTTTAATGCAAACACAATACAAAGGGATTACGCAGAACAAAGGAAAACGCGTAACAGAACTATTGGTAAACAGCAAACATGAGAATGCAAACAAAAACCCAACGAACCCTGCAGGAACTCCTCCAGCCTATATGCCTCCACACCCACGCAGCTTGGAACATTCAGCTGGTTGCACGTGTGGGTGTGGGGCGCTGGGTTCGTGGGCAAACCCCCGCCGGCCGGGCTCACAATGGCGATGCAAACTAAGGACATCACATTATGGAATATTGTCACTGCGGTATACTGTAAGCAGCCATGCTAAGCCAGAATTACAATTTCTCAAATATGTGTACTAATAACTCATACAGTGTACAGTACAGTGGCTCGGAAGCATGAAATAGCAACAGTAGGTGATTTAGATCTGCCTTGAGTCATCCTACTACGCAGGCAACCATTTTCAATGACTTTAAGCGAGGCCGGTTTTCCTGCGACACATTCCCATTGTATTCCAAACACACACAGACCCTTCAAGCACTTTGCGGTGGAAACAACACGGGTTATCTACACACACACACACACAAAATCTCCATGTAACTGTACACTCCCTGCTCAGCAAGAGAATGAGAGAGCCACAATATAATCCTATTCAGATCACATCGCGCTGATGTAGCCTACAGCTAATGTAGAACAACAGTATATGCGCTGGTCCGCACTACTTTATGTGTACTACCCAACGAAGCTGCCTGGTGCATTTCTGTCTGGATGCTGTTATGACTGTGTAAATACTGTATCTATATGTTTCTATAGAACCAGCAGGAGGCAATGTAGCCTTAACAACCGAACACCAGAACTAATTATGACTGCTGCCTGTGAGAGGACCTAGAGGTTTGGTGGAGATGTGTGTGTGTGTGTGTGTGTGTGTGTGTGTGTGTAGGTGGGGAAAAGACTCCCAAGCAGGGGTTAGCTGACCAGCGTCAGACAGACAGCATATATATCTGCTGACCTGGCGTATTCTACTAAGCCCTTACCACTGCAGAACCAACAGGCTGGGAATCTCAATGAGGACCCGTGTATGTGCGTAGGAGAGGGAATGGAAGGGAGTTGTGCGGACCTGTGTGTGTGTGTGTGTGTGTGTGTGTGTGTGTGTATGGGGGGGGGGGCTTAATTCTGACAATGCCTTGCTGGGGATCACAGTAGTCAATGGGAAACATTGAGTTAAGGGGCCCTAATCACCAATTGATTTATTGGCAATCATTCCCTGGTCCCCAGGTTTGCCTCTGCGACCACTACTGTGCACACACACACACACACACACAAACACACACATGCACACACACACGCACACACAAAGACTCACTGTTCCATTGACCAAGGACACTTATTCGTAGTCTTGTACTTTGAATTACATGCTAAAACGCACATGCACACACGGCCTGTAGCTGCCATCTTCATAATCCTCTTAGTCTCTAACACACTGACATACATTCCCAGGCTCTGCTCTTCTACACGTATGCACC
>JAODOY010002336.1:0-12216 GCA_025399855.1 Forbesichthys papilliferus
GTGTGTTGCAGTACGGGAACCCACAGGCAGGGGGAGTGGAGCATGTTCCTCCAGGTTGGAGCTACTGGGTTGGACTGGTAAGAGCAAGACAACTGTGGATCTTATGCCGCCTATCAGATATAGCGTATTTTCGACTTCCGAGCACATGAGCGGTCAAGCAAAGTCGTAATTACTAGTGGGAAACTCTGATATGATACCAGAGTTATGTGTTTGTTTATACATGTTTGTGGTACCTTGGCTGTAGGCCTACATTAAGATGTTTGACAATGCTTGAACACAGTATTTCATTATATAAAAAAAGCTAGATTTAAGTTAACATAATTTACCGCAGGGTCACTGGCTTTAAATAGTCCCCTAACATTCTTTCTCTTTCTCAGAAAACATCAGCAATAACAATGTTTTCTGATAGGTCGTCAATTTAATTTAAAGATGCTTCCTAATTGGCCTGCGTGATAGATCTTAGGACTAGCACATTAGGGCGACATTACTCCTGTGTTCCTGTTTAGCTTTGTGAATCAGTTTGATGGCTGTCAGTCGAAATAGAAAATAACTGTCTGTCTGTCTGCGGCAGAATGTGTGCTACCAGAGAAAATATGATTAGAAGACAGACAGACAGGCATTTTTGCCCCAAGGGAAATTCGTCTTAGACACAGTGCAAAATCCGCTGTGTAAAATACATGCATACATAAAGTATATACACTGAATTAGATTTACAGTTGGTCAGTATAGAAAATTTAAGGTATATGGTCAACCTAATTACTATTCTATAATCAAGCAGTATATGAGAACAAATACGTTTTATGAGCGTTTTCTGGTCATGTGAGTTTTATAACTACCCATTCTCTGCATATAGGACCAAGCAGACGCAATAAGCTTGGCTTTGTATTGTGCGTGTAGGACCACATGTCTTGTCACACCTTGTAGTGAGTTTACTGAGTATGTACTGTGTGTGTGTACTGCATACTGTGTGTGCTTACTTGCTGTAGCCATTTTGAATAAAGCATCACATGGTTCTCACATTAATGATGATGCATGCAAATGGCCCCTTGGGCACATATGAGCTGTTTCATGTGCAGAAACGTATATTATATCCCGTATATATTATATATTTATATACGGGAATCCTGCTTCATTAGTTAAAAGGATAAAAAGCCATGCTTTTGGTTGTTTAGCATACAATACAAGCATCGACCGTAAATGCATAATGTTTAATGTAAATGCATAAGAAGTATTAAGGAGTGGTTTTCATGGTTACCGGTGTTAAGTCTGTTTTCAATGAACGTGCTATTGTGTGTCTGTCGTGACCTTGCATCCTAATAATGTGCCAACATGCTTTTCTAGCAAAGGAACTCCAAATACTACAACTATACTGTGTCGGTGAACGGAAAGGCCCAGAAACACGGAGCAGACTACAGCAAAGACTATCTGACTGACGTTCTGGTGAGTCCGCAGTAACATTCAGTTCAATGTAATAGGGTTTTGTTTATAATAATACCGATCATCATAATGACTCATCTCGACTGTGTGGAGGTACTTGGTGACCTGTTCCCGAAGCATATACAAAATATACAACGAGAAAATCGACAGCAGCCTAAGAATAATTATTTAAGCGTATTTCCGTAGTTAAGTGGCAGCCAGCATGCTACAAAAACATTTTTGGCTACAAGGCATTTATCAGCATAAGCTCCATTTGTGGAGGATATTGGACACATTGATGTCCTGCAGTTTAAAATAGAAAATAACCGGCACTTTCTGAAAGTGTCTTTAAGTGTATTAATTAAAGGCAGAGTCATACTCTAGGGCGTTTGCTAACTTTGAGATCAAATCAGAAGAATATCCCTCCTCAGCGCCGCCTCAGAAATTGAAACGCAATGTGAAGCAAAGCGTAGTCCTGCGGTTTTGTTGATGTGAGCGGTGTTGGCCACTTCGTTTATGTTCCTGTTTACGGAGCCAGGGCTGTGTTGAAGTACCGATTATGTTTTCAGCGCACGGTAAGCTAGCGGAACGCGAGGAAATATTTGTTAAATTTGACAGTGTTTTATCTTACAGATGGCTTGCACTAGCACGTGTGGTCAGCCAGGTCTTTGGATAAACGCACGCACGCACACACACACACACACACAAGTACCTATACCTTTCTTAACTAGCAGAACATCTAGGCTACAAGACTGCCACCCCAAGATATATTTCATACTGGTTTTACCCAGGAAAAGTGAAGACAGCAGTACGACATTATAACTGCAATTCAGAACTCGGGTTTCCCACCCTGAGGAAGATGGCTGTGTGAATAAGGTCCATTGGACACACTGACCTGATGACTCTTGTCTCTCTCTTAGGCCAATGTCTCTCTGGACTTCCTGGAGTCCAAATCAAACTGGAAGCCGTTCTTCATGATGGTCTCCACACCGGCCCCACACTCCCCCTGGACTCCGGCCCCGCAGTACCGGGACAACTTCAACGACACCAAAGCACCCCGGGACCCCAACTTTAACGTTCACGGGAAGGTACTGCTGTAGGAAGGGTCTGAGTGTTGGCTAACGAGAGCTTTCTAAAAAAAATAAAAATAAGGAAAGTTTCAATGGACCAATCAAGGAATACTGCAGAAGCCATGATTGGTCAGATTAGTTGGCAACATGTGACTGGATTCATATGGAAACAGGCACAATAAACCATAGCGCATATTCCCACTAAGCATCTCACTCACTGATAGCTGAATGATGTCTGACATTTATGACAAATGAACACAAAATGTGTAGGGCCTAAACTCCTACATATGGCAGCTTTAATGGATATATAAAACAGAAAGACAGAAAGAACTTTAGTATTAGCAGACTACTTTTTAGACTAGCTAAAACATTTCCTAGCAAACAAACGGATGAGTATATTTTGCACTCCATTTCTGTCTTCCCAGGACAAACACTGGTTGATCAGGCAGGCTAAAACTCCGATGACCAACTCGTCTATCGAGTTCCTCGACAACGCTTTCAGGAATCGGTTGGTCTTTGCCTCCCTTTTCCCGTTCCTCCTGCTCTTGTTGAGATGTTGTCCTCCTTCGTCAGACGCTCTCTGGAGACTCAGTGCGCTGGGTCCTCCCATCCTACAGGTGGCGAACTCTGCTCTCAGTGGATGACCTGGTGGAGAGACTGGTGCAGAGGTTAGAGGTCAGAGGTGAACTGGACAACACATACATCTTCTTCACCTCCGACAACGGTTACCACACAGGTACGAGCGCGCACACACAGTTGGACTGAAGGTGAATTTAAAAAGGTAAGTAATTCTTGAGAACGTTTGCTAAAATTGTCCTCAAAACCAAACACCTCTCTTCATTACCATTGGGTGCTCCCTCAGAAGCCCCGCCCCACACACAAACCTTATTTGCGACAAGGAAACATTGGAAAATTGCGAAGACTAGAATAGCGAACCACGAGAATATTTAGTGAGTATGACAAATTGTATTAGCTTGCAATCACTTAGAATACCTTTTTAACGTTCTCTCTCCCAGGTCAGTTCTCTCTCCCGATGGATAAGAGACAGCTGTATGAGTTTGACGTCAAAGTTCCCCTCATGGTCAGAGGACCCAGCATCAAGCCCAACCAGACAAGCAAGGTACACACACACACACACACACACACACACAGGCCCACGTTTCCTGCGCCACCAACGAGATGAGGTCACCCCAAATGTATTCACAACATCCGCTGTTGCAAATAAGGTTTGATGTGATTGGACGCAGGCATTGGTGGCTAACGTTGACCTGGGTCCCACCATGCTGGACATCGCCGGGTACGACTTCAACAAGACGCAGATGGACGGCATGTCCTTCCTGCCCATCATGGTAGGACCTGCGGTGATTGGAGCCGTGCGTCTCTGTAGGTGTTAAAGCGTGGGTCATGGGCCTCTTTCAAACTAACCGGCCGTACTGCTGGTCTTTTAAACAGACGGATGTCATGTTGAAGTGTTTCTATAGCTACAGTAGGGATTGTAATGTTAATGTTGACATTGATGAGCAGCACGTAACATTTAAAGTTGTCCCTTTTATTTTTTAACCTTGACATGCCGTGTTAACAACGCATTGCTCATGGCAACTCTGGAGAGGACCGCCAGAGGCAACGCAACGGTCAAATGCGTCCGTCTGACAGATGCTTGGGCACATTGACAAGCAATTAATAAGTAGCGTTAAGTGAACAAAATAAGGATCCTGTGTGTACCCCCCTCCCCCCCATGATTGGCTCACTGTCGCGTATGTAGCTGAACATAATTGGCTTGTAAGATATCACACACCAGTTTATAATTTATTATTAGTCATTATTAATCCACTGTGGCCAGAAGTAGTGTACAGTAGAGGTCTTAAACAGGGGGTCTGGGGCCCTTAGTGGGTCCACAGAGGTACTGCGGGGGGTCCTCCAAATTATCTGATCCCAAGCTTATTTTCTTAAAAAAACTAAAATGGCAGAAAATATACATTAACCTACAGTACATTGTATAAATCCAACCTGTGCTATAAATGTATAAATCTGTCAATTATTTTATTGGCGTAGTTGATGGCCTACTTTTATACATAACACTACATTATTGTTGGCCCGGCAACTAAATATTCAATACCATTTGTGATAGAAACACTGCATAGGGACCCCTATCAGCCAAGGGGTCCTTGGCCCGAAAAACGTTGAAGGCCTCTGGTGTACACAGTATGTGGACACCTCACCATCTCGTCTATATGATCTTGGGTTAGCATCATCCAGAACCATAGACGTTAGTCATAGAGCTCTACGTTGTTTGTATGGAGTTGCACCCTCTTCGGCTACAGTACTCTCAACTCTTCTGGTAAGCGTTGCGCAGATTTGTGTTTGAATCCACACCTGTTGGCAACGGGTGTGGCCGAAACACCTAAACTCAGTGATTAGGTGGGGCGTCTACATACTGTAGTGTGTCTAGAGATCACCATGATTGTACTGCTGTCTAACTAACACTGATGCAAAGTTGATAGTATGTTAGTGGCCCTGACTAAGGTCTGTCTGTCTGCCTGTCTGCCTGCCTGTCTGTGTGTCCAGGAGGGGAAGGCTAACAGCAGCCACTGGAGGACAGACATCCTGGTGGAGTACGAAGGAGAGGGCAGCAACGTGTCCGACCCAGCCTGCCCTCTGCTGGGTCCCGGAGTCTCGGTATGGTGGGCTGGACTGGGAGGGGCGGGGGGGGTGTGTTCAGTGCACTGAGTGTTTTGATCGTTCGGCTAAACCTTTTTACTGAATGACAAGTTTCCTTGACTACTTTCAAAGACGTTTGTTTGCGTTTAACGGGCGTGGCGAGTGTTGCTCAGTGAAGCGTAAGGGATTATTTGGAGCCTGTTGGTGTTTTGTAAGCAACATTATTATTATTATTTAATCTTGAATGTCTGCCGTCTCATTCTGATATGAAATGCATGTAGTTCATCTTAGCATGAGACTCTGAAGGCAACGGAATGTTGTTTTCATATTAGTGTAAGACACGACATAAGAAATATGTCAGAATGTGTTCACACAACCGTTGCGGACATGCAAATGCAAATGCATGTGTATAGTAGAAAAACACATAATCGCGTTGTTGTTGCTAAACATTTGAGGGGAGGGGGGGGGGGGGCTGGGGGGGTAGGATTACTGGGTAGGGACATAGATAGAAAGGCTGTGTTAAAGGTGCGGTCTGCGATTCTGGAGCCGTGGCTTGCTCTACACACGTGTGCCAAATGCATGATCGTTGACAACCCTGATTCTAATAAGGCAGCGTTCTCCAATCCCAGTCCTGGAGTACCTTTGTCCTGCATGTTCTAGACGTCTTCCTGATGTCATCTGACTCAAACTAGAGGGTGGTCACCGGGCTTCTGCAGAGAGAGACCATGACCCAGTCATGTGACTCAGGTGTGTTGGAGCAGGGGGAGACTTCTACAACATGCAGGTCCAGGGTTGGGGAGCGCTGCTCTGGGGAGACGTGGCTTCAAGCTAGCACCCGCCCACCTGAACCACCACCTGTCTCCTCCACCCAGGAGTGTTTCCCGGACTGCGTGTGCGAAGATGCGTACAACAACACGTACGCCTGCGTGCGCACCGTCGCCCCCTCTGTCAACCTCCAGTACTGCGAGTTTGATGATAACGAGGTCAGAGGAGAGCTGATAGCCAGTAGGTTACTTCTCTGTAGTAGTGCTCCATGTAACTAGTGGTGTTTGTTTGTGCGTGCGTCCAGGTGTTTGTGGAGGTTTACAACGTGACGGCAGACCCCTACCAGCTGACCAACATCGCCAAGACGATAGACCACGAAGTGCTGGAGCAGATGAACCACCGGCTGATGATGCTGCAGTCCTGCTCTGCGCAGGCCTGCCGGACGCCCGGCGTATACGACACACGGTGCGTTGCTGTGGCCACCTGTGGGCACGGGGTCATTCTGCCTTCACCGGCCACGGAATTGGGGAAGTGACTTTCGGGGAAATCTGTATAGTCTTTTTTTGGTGTGTGTGCGTGTCTACATCTGTGGCCTATACTACAAAGGAAGGTAACTGGCTTATACAGGTAACTTCTGGAGTATCTTGCAGAGTAACTCATACTACGAAAGGTGGAGAGGTTTTCCTTCATGGCAATTTATGCTGCACCTTCGCTCACAATGTCAAGAAAACGCCTGGTGTTCTGTCGAGTTGTGCGTTGCTTTGTCTAAAGATTAGACTATACCACGAATTGATCGTTTATTTTATTTAAATGACATTATAGCAGAGCAAAGCTGCATTTCTGGCAATTAAAGTACATTTGTGAAATCATATTTTAACAGAATATCAGGCACGCGAGAAAATCTACTGTTCGCATTTGTTGTGTTCCCCGGATATTACACGTTTTAAAGATCAAATAGGCTTTTCATGCATCCTCAGGTAACTAGCGATGGCTCGCCTTACAACAATAAAAATGCATAGTTTAAAAGTGTGAATACAGAGGGATGAGCGGAGCATACGACTTTACACAAAACCTCGGCCCTTCTATGTGAACGCGCACAAACTTAGAGTTAACTCAACTAACCAGCATCTTCATCACAGTACCGTTAGACAGTTTTTTGAACCCTGACTTTCCTTGGTAAATCTTGGTAAGTTGAACTGTATTCGTAGTATAGGCCACTGTGTGCTATCTCGTTATTGTAACTGATTTTCATTAGAGGCAGGATTACAGTCTACAGAATGCTTGCTATCTTCGAGCTCAAATCAATACAAACGCTCAAAAGCGGCGCCCTACACAAACAGATTAAGGGCATTGTTGTTGTGAGCGGTGTTCGCAACTTTGTTTATGTTCCTATTTACGGAGCTAGGGCTGTGTAGAAGTACCCACTACCCAGTTATTTTTTTCCAGCACGCACAGAACGGTAAGCTAACGAAATGCAAGGAAATAAGTTGAATTAGATGGCTATCTTACCATCTTTTGACTACCTTTTATTTTTTTCGACCTTGCATTCTCTTCAGTGGGCAGGACGGGACCAGAACTGAGCTGGCAGTGTATTTGGTACTTGCGTACACGGGGCACCCCCAGCTCTCTCTAGCCGCGATCATTCGCTTTGTTTTCTCAGGTATAGGTTTGACCCGCGGCAGATGTTTCCCGGCCACCGTTCCCGGCTCAGCAGACTCAGGGCCGTGCTGAAGTAAACCATAATGAAGAAGACTCAGGGATGAACGAGGAAGAGGTTGTGGGGGTTTGTTGCTGTTGACGTCTGTCCAGCCTTTTTTGCCGTTTGTCATGTAACCACTTCACAATCCCCACCCTTTCCCCTATATAGGGGGAGTATGGTTTAAACATTGGGTGGCGGACATTCTGAAACTGGAGGTAATCGTGGGTCCAGCAGCCATCGTTTAATCCTATGTCTACTCCTGTTTGGGGTATTTGCCAAAGTTGGGGTGGCAGCAGGGGTTAGGGTTGACCAGAGCAAATCACTTTAATGCGTATGTTACACATCTGTTTTTATAATGGAGTATTTTTCTCTAGATGGAGCTATGTTGAGGCCTGCACACTAACTCTGTATTTGCCATAACTGCCTGTAAATGTAGTTATTTGATCCTAAATTAAAGATGACTGAAATTAATGTGTGTATATATTAAGGGGCAATGCCACTCAAGTTTGCTTTGGAATGTTCGTCCACTAGAGGGAGACATCTCCTTATTTACCATACAGTAAAAGTAACCTACTAAATAATTGGAAACTAACATGCACAGAATTATTGCGGTTGAGTGATTTCATTAACAATAATCATGAGATTAGAAAAGCATCTTAGACATGTTGAGCTGTAATCGTGCTATTGTGGTGGCATGTTGAATTTGCATCACAGGAAACTTGTCTCACGCCGCTGACTGGCCCAAGATTTTATGAGTGAAGACCTACAGCCAAGCAAATGTGTGAACAGTATATTGCATGTATTAACAATATAGTTATTTCTTTCACCACCACCCTAACGCTGCCAGGAGACCAAATCAAACACTTTAGAACACTTACAGATTTATTTTCACTTGAAAGACGAGCATCTAATAATTGTGTGCTAGTGTGTTTTTGTATGAAATGTAACAAGCTCAACGTGTATAATTAAATTTTAATATGCCCTTACTCCAAAGGTTAGTCTCAGGCAACCTTTGTAGTTTGTAATAGTTTCAGAAGTCTGAGGCTATCTGCGGGAACAGCTCCAGGAAGACGTTGAACTTGATCATTACATCTATTCAGCTATTAGACATTAATTTTTAAGAAGACTGAAACCCTAAAAAAAACAGATTAACACCAAACTGAATGTAATAATTTCACTTAAAACCTGGAGATTGCTGTAGTCATGTATATTTCCCTTATTTGAGATTTGTCCATACTTAAGGAGATATATTAACTCAGTTGCCCTTGTAATTTCAAAGTATTTTTGATGTATGTATATATTTTGTCCAATAAAAAATCCTAAACTGTAAAGCGATACCTCAAAACTTTTATTCTGTGGAATAGAATAGAAATGTTTTAGAAAAGACAAATCCAGTCACTTACATTAAGGATATTTGTTTTATTTGATATTTCAAAGTTATACAGGATCTGTCAAAATATTAGCATAAAAGCAACAGTTCTTCAATTATGTTAAAAAAAAATTACATTTTACAAATTGAATGTTAACAGAAAAAAAACGGAATGTTAAATAAGTCAGTTACATTTCCAAAGCCTAATTTGGTCAGTCTCTAAATGCAGTGAACTTCAGTACAGGGGCAACTATTACAAGATCTAGTTACAAATTACATTCCTTCAAATCGCCACTAGATGGCAGCAAAGTATAAATCTAAATTGAATGTGCCAGACATTTTGCATTGTGTAGGCTTGTGTGTTTGTTCATGTGATTTTTACTCAAGACTGTTTCTCAACAAGGCTCCGAACAGTCACAAGTGAACCTGTCCATCTCGTAAGGAACCAGAGTGTACTACATTAACAAACAGCTGGATTACAGCTAAAAACAATATAGTTTCCACTGCAGAAAAGCATCAGCGGACTGATATAAACCTAACCGCACGTGGCGATGTCCCTATGTTTAAGGCACATTGCAGGTCCCTTATGTTTAGACAAAGTCTCTGGACCTCTTGATGGCACAGCAGAGAAGAATGCTGAATATCATACCAAAGATCTGTGAGAGAGAGACATTTGGTTTTAAAATAAAATGATACTGTACGTACATACAATTTGAATATGAAAAGTATTCATTATTGAATATGAAAAGTATTCATTATTGAATATGAAAAGTATTCATTAAAGTATTCAAACTTTAATGTTTGTAAGACCCACATACTACCTTTAGATACAGACACCAGCTTTGTAGAAACAGTAAAATAAGAATGTTTTCTACTAACAATGTAAAATGGTGGGGGGAAAATCCATTAAAACCATAGTATTTTCTATCCATCCATCTCAAACCCTCCGTAACGTCACGCTTTTCTGAAGAATGAGTTTGACGCCTGTGCTGGTTCTGGCAGTCGCCATATTTGCTGTACCTGACTCCATCTGAAACTCTCCTCTATCCATCATTACGGATGGATCGATGCAACAACAAAAAATAGCTTTAGGAGACAAGCTATAGAGACCAAGCATGTTTTTTTTTAAGCAGGCTATAAACGTTTTTCGCTGTAAAGTTGGACATTTTAACATGGGAGTCTATGAGGATTGACTGCTTTTTGCAGCCAGCCTCAAGTGGCCATTCTATGAACTGCAGCTTCTGGCACTGTGGCGTTATTCACTTCTAAAAGGCACAGAAGGAGGTATTGTACCAAGGGGAGAGCTTTGCTTGAACAGAGCCAGTGCTCTAAGAGTTAGTAGTGTCATCCTGACCCAGTCTCACAAAACCACACTCACCATGACAACGCCGATGCCCAACCCCACGCCTCCAATGATGTGCAGTTTGCTGTTGAACACCTCCTCAATGGCAGTAGGACAGCTCTGATTAAAAACAAAGCAATGGGAGGAACGTCAACACCACCCAACAGAACATCTTGTGATACAACATCTGATAGCAACATTAAAACCACTAGACAAATGATGTGGTCTGCCACCCGCATTACCACGGTAATGAGGGCAGATAAGCCCTCCTTCTTAGGACAGGTGTCGCTTAGGATGTCGATCACCGACCCCGTTGGTCCACAGCAGTTCAACTATGCAGGGGAACGAGGACAGCAAAACTTCAGTTCCACTTTAGAAGACAAAAATTAGATTCATGTTCCGTTTGAATCAAAATCTGGGTTTAGAAATGATTACAATCAATGTGTCTGTATGAACGTGTTGACATTTTTTAAATAACCGATCCATGTATCTGTGTGCGTGTGTGTTTGCGTGCGTGCGGGCACCCCAAAGTGAATGAGGCGGAGGGTCTCCTTCAGGGCTTCCTGTTTAGTGTCTCTGTAGTTGGTGTAGGTCTGCTTATAGAACTCGGTCACCTCCTCCACCACCTACAGCAGATGAAGAAATGGATGGAAGATGAGATAATGAGATCATCTGACTGTGGCAATTACATGGCAAGTACACAGAAGCATGTGCTACATACCCGGCCTGTGTTGGAAAGACCCCAGATGCCAGCGGCCACTTCAATAGCAAATATGATCAGCAGGAAGAAGAAGAACTACAAACGAGGGACATTAAAACATGAATACTGAATAAGCAACCATATTGGAAAAATAGCAAAGGAGCATTGTAAAGCATTTCAATGTAAACAGAAATGGAATGTTTCCCGTCTCTTGAAAAAAGGTGTAGTCAGCTGTTGCAAGCCAATTTGTAAGGCAATACGTGTTTTGTCAAATAAACCAAATATCTCCTCGCATTTCGCCAACTTACCATTCTGTGTGTGTTGAAAGAATAACCTGATACTTCTACACAGCTCCATCTACCATGCTTGGCACAAAGTCAATTTGCTGCAGAAACACTGTTGTGGCCTCAGATTGATGTGTTACACTCAAAATACCCGTTAACGTCCCCAGAGAGACAATGGGTAATAGTATGGTGAAATCTGTGGACATCCCCATTGACTTGCATGAAACGCCATTCTGGTTTATAAACTGCAAAACTCTAATGTGGGGAAAAAAGCAGTCTCTGCTATGGGTGATGTTGGAACCATTCCTCCTTATCTTTATACGTTACGTCCAGTAAAACTTCAGTTCCACTTTAGAAGACAAAAATTAGATTTATGTTCCGTCTGAATCAAAATCTGGGTTTAGAAATGATTACAATCAATGTGTCTGTATGAACGTGTAACGTGAACGTTACGTCCAGTTCTCTGGGCCAGGGAATCCAACAGCTATAACATCTACAGCATGTAGCAGATGTGTTCATACAAATGGACAATATATGAATAAATACATTAGTAAATACATTAGTCAATAGCTGAGTGAATCAAACCTGGTTTTCATGAGCTGACTAAATATTTGTCTTGTATCTAGGGTTGTCATGTCTTGCTGCCAAACTAACTTCCCTCCGTGGACATAAAGTTCAAGACGTCACGGCAACATAATGAAAGCAGCATGCCTGCAGTGTCAACATAGACAGAATTATGGTTACACCCTTACGCAGACCAGAACGACCCAGCGTTCCATGCAAGTCAATGGGGATGTACATGGATGTCACCACAATATTGCTCATCATTTATCTCTCTTAGAGATAGGGTGAGAAGCTCAGCTATCCGTGAGGAACTCGGAGTAGAGCCGCTACTCCTTCGCGTCGAAAGGAG
>JAODOY010002337.1:0-12216 GCA_025399855.1 Forbesichthys papilliferus
AGAGACATTATATAGAGGAGACAGACCTCTTAGAGAGTCCTCAATAGAACTCTATGGGAGAAGTACCAGAGACATTACATAGAGGAGACATACCGCTTCCTCAATAGAACTATAGCACCAGAGAAGTGCCCAAAACCTGCGCCTGTAATTTCTAGTAGTTTCTATAGAACTACGCCACACTACCAAGTATTGGCACAGCTTTCCACTTGACACTAAGATGTCAAGACTCAATCACATCCAGTTAAAAATGTTCCCTTTACCTGAGGTCTTCAATCTCCTTGATGTAGCCGTGAATCATGTTGCCAATCTCTTCACTGCCTCCTTCGCCTGTGGAAACAAAGGAAACACGTAAATCTGCAGGAAAACATTCATACGTCATATTGAGATTCAAACATCTTTTACAAGTGGGACACACAGAGTACCACTCTAGAACCCCTCAATTCCAAAGCGTCTATCACAAAACGCGGTGCTAATACACTTCAATCAAACGTACTTTATACAGTACATTTGAACTTCCCAACCTTCTTAAACCAATCACACGTTTTAGTGGTAAAACGGCTGCAGTCCAGCGAGTCAGCCGCTGGTTGGCCACACCGTGTTCTACACGCATGGAGGTGATCCAGACTGATACGGCAAAATTAAATGTTGCTTGCAAGATCAGGATGGTCTCGCAATAGCAGGCACTCATTTTAAAGTACCAGGCACATGTTTAAGTTCCAGGACGTTTAACCCAATTCCTGGGCACGTTATTCCCAATCATATAGTAGAACATGTATAACATCCAGCCACTGTAGCAAAAGCCCTGCTACAACAAGTAATAGTTTTCCAGCACCATACAAAAAACATTTTCCTTCCCAGCAAATCTTTTTTTTTTTTTTTTAAAGAGCCCTCTGTAGGAAAGTGTAAATACAGTAAATTATGATGCTTTATTAATAAAAAAATGATATGTTTTATAATGTAGTGTGTAATGTAGGGTATGAATTTTGACGAGACATGTGTGTGTGTGTTTGTGTGTGTGATTAAAAGGCTTTCAGGCTATGGCTATTTAAAAAAAAACTGCTCATACAATTTGGGTATTACCTTAAACACCATTCCAGCGAATCTCTTAATTACACCAATACTGTGCTTGTGCAACAGAAGTGACCGGGAAGGCAAGTCCACTTCCTGGTCACATAGTCCCCGCCCCCTTACCTGTTCGTGCGATCGCCTGATTGGCCTGGTCGCTGAGCAGCTGCGTGAGCCGCGCCCGCTGGCCGTCCACGGTCTCCTGCATTGCCTTGACGCGAATGCGCAGGTTGCCCACCTCCGTCTGCAGCATGGCGTTCTCCTGGTGGAGGTCGCTCAGGCTCTCCAGGCCGTCCTCGCCCACCAAGCGCTTGCCCTGGGACGCCATGGGGTCAAGGGTCAGAACACGGGGTCAGGTCAGGGTTCAGATCAGACCAGGGGTAAGGTCAGGGGTCAGACCACTTCAAAATGGCCCCCGCTCATTCCTAAAAAACGTGCCTCAAAATGCAAATACAACAATACAAAATCTCAATAAAGACTGACACGCACGTACACACACACACACACACACACACACACACACCGTCCTGTACTCCATCAGCTCTATCTGCAGGCGGGCGATCTCGGTGCGCAGGGCACTGATCTGCTGGCTGGCCTTGTCCTGGTTCACCACCACCTTGTTCTTGATGTTGCGGGCGCGGTTGGCGTACTTGAGCGTGTTCAGCGTCTCCATGAAGTCCCGGTCGGACGGGCTGATGCACGCGATCATCACCGTTTGGCTGGAGAGGTGGAGCGGAGCAGGGCACAGCCGGTTACAAGGGCAGCATTACAGTGGCAGTGACCTGTACGAGATCAAGCTACTACGGGCCTGTGCATGTCATCCAGGTTTGATCGTTTTTGGCTCCTAACAATCACACAAAAAACTATGTCATTGTAGTAAGTAAACTTATTTTGTCTTGTGTTCTGAATGACAAGCATTTTCAACCTTTTACAAATAATATAGCGATCGAGAGATATACAGTATATGCACACACACACACACACACACACACACACACACATATTGTAAACAAATGTAATCACAAATGTAAATTGTATACCAACAGTGTGTCACACACACAATAATCATTTATATTGTGTGTATTATCCATCATGCCCCTGACCTGTTCCCTCCCAGAGAGACAGACATACACTACATTACCCATCATGCCCCTGACATGTTCCCTCCCAGAGAGACACACTACATTACCCATCATGCCCCTGACCTGTTCCCTCCCAGAGAGACACACTACATTACCCATCATGCCCCTGACCTGTTCCCTCCCAGAGAGACAGACATACACTACATTACCCATCATGCCCCTGACCTGTTCCCTCTCAGAGAGACAGACATACACTACATTACCCATCATGCCCCTGACCTGTTCCCTCCCAGAGAGTCCTGCAGGAGCCTGGTGAGCTTGGAGTCTCGGTAAGGCACATGCGTGGCTCTCTTGCCGCGGTCGCCCAGCGCGCTGATGACGTTGCCCAGGGCCAGCTGTGGGGGGCGGGGCCGACGCAGACACACAGTAGGGCAGCTGTAACCATGCCTTCACCGCCCTGAGGCTGCTCAGACACGAGCTGCGTTCACACTCAGCGAGCGTTCAAGGTGACTGCTCACACACACGAGCTGCAGCCCTAGAATACCTTTTTCTATTGACATTTTTTTTTTACAAAGTGTAAAACTACACTCAGGATATATGCAATATTTTCTGCAATACCAACGTCCAGCCACTTGGTGGCAGTCAAATCAAATAAACACAACCTTTACAATAACAAGGAGTCTCTTGGAAGAGACATGGGAGGTCTCTCACCAGTCCACAGTTGATGGAGATCCCCTCTTTGGCCCGGTCGCCAGTTGCCCCAGTTCTCTTTAGCCTCTCTGAACCGGCCAGGTCAACAAAGTGGAACTTGGCAGTCAGAGTCTCAAACTCATCCATCTCTGAGTTGCCGTTGGAAACCCTGTTGTCAGTCTCATTATCTTGCTTGAACACAGAAAGGATATAGTAAAGTCAAGTCCATTATGTATATAGTTCTTAAGTAATCACATTACCAATATTGTATTTCTTATGTGATTACACATTTGTAATAATAATAATAAAAATAAGTAATAATTGCGTTCTTAATATCACCTCTTTTCATAATGTTTTCCTATCACTCAAATCCCCTTTGAAAATTATATATTTCTCATTGGGATGCTTTAATATAATATTAATACATTATTATGAATTAATACATTTTTGAGGATGCCTTTCAAAACACAAAAGGACATTGTAAATGCACGACTAGAAAGAAACACAACATAAAAATATACGGGGACAGAACTGTTCTGTTTTGACATGGTTCCATATAGTTAAATGCTATAATGAAACAGAAAATGGAGGCGAGCATCAACGTACGTTGTCCGGGGCGCACACGCGGACCTGGCACAGGTGGATGGTGAAGATGGCGTGCGAGCGGGAGCTCTGGACGTTCATCTGCGTGCTGGCGGTAGTGCGAGACAGCGCCCCCAGTTTCAGGCACTGCAACATCTGTGGCAATAAGACACCCCCATGGCCACCGTAAGGCGGGCGGTATTTGTACTCTCTCGTCCTTCCTTCAAGAACATTTGGTTTCACTTTCACAGTTTCTTAATTTTTTTTCATTTACTGACTTAACTGATGCCTATCTGGGGAAGGATGGGCCAGAGATGATTGTTTGAAGTCCATAAATGATGTCTCACCTGGCACCAAATCTTGTTTTTACACACGACTTTATCAGAGAGGAATCTTGGCTAAATTACACCTTTGGCTTATTTCAAAATGAGTGCAGCCCTTCTAAAACAATAAATAAATAAATAATAATAATAAATAACTGACCACAAAACTGGAAAACCTTATTTTTATGATAGAGGGCCTTTAACTAGGAACATATCAAATACATAACTCAACCACACACACACACGCGGTACCTCTGCCTCGGAGGACACGGTGCGCGTTGTCACGCCAACCGTGTAGATCCCTCCGGTGGCATCCTCGTGGATCTTGATGTGAGACCTTTGCTTCGTGTCTCGCGTGGACTCAAAGAGGTCCAGCACCTCCTCGTTGTACAGCTGCCGCGAGACACACACACACACACGCACACACAGTTCTACGTTACCCAGAATGCACTTGACTTTACCATGTTACCGCCATGACACACTATGTCCTGCACATGTGCAGCAGAGGTCTTGGCCCCTTGACCCCTTGACCCCTTGGCTGATGGACACATGTGCAGGCAGAGAGCGACCAACTGAAATGGCATTAGAGTGAAAGTCCTCTTTGGGTTTGAAGCGTACGTAATACTTTACAGCAAGCAACAAAACGTGCAAGTGAAATTAACTTTGGCCAGCCTTGTGTTGTCGGGTCACGCACATCCAAAAGTCAAGAGATCAGTCAACACTCCGTATTAATGCATCCGAGCACCGTGGCTCGTCAAATCCAGGATGCAATATTGGATCCAAAGGATATTGGATTGATGAGTGACATGGCTCGCTGCACCACTGGTGGCCTTGAGAGTAGAGAGGTGCATTTTAACTCTATACTGTACCTACATGTATACCAAAGACATTTACCAATATTGCCTTGGAGAAAACAACTTTCATTCTTTAACGACATATGCTGGCTAAAAACAAGCCGACGCCTACTTTCTTCTTTTAAATGTACACTTCGTAAGCTTCTTAGCCTTGTAGCTAACCCTCGATTATTTGGTAGGCTACAGTATGTGGATCTTTAGAGCGGCAGCAGAAATAAAATGGACAAAGTCTCAACTCTAATACAAGCCATGTCATCTGACACAGGGAGATATGAAATACTGCAAAGAAACAAGTTTTCGATGCCGAGGTAACCTGCAAGTTACAACCCATAATGGCCCAAGATTTTTTTCCCCTTCCTCTCCATTAAATCATAACCACACCTAACAGATTTGGGGCCCCCTTTTAACAATCTAAGCGCACGGTGTGAAGCACAAAGGGCAAATTGTATTTACGGCGTGTCTAAATCCATGTTTGCTATTTTAACGGCAGATAAATGATCAGTGCCTGGTTTAAAAGGGTTGCACTTACTCTACATTATTCAAGGGTGTGTTTTGGGCGTAACATACCATAAATCAATCCGAGTTTCATCTCTCATTCACCTAAAAAATCGCGCTTTCATCATAGGCGGATTGATATTATACCGACGAGTTTGTGAAAGCGCTGGAGCAGACCATCTAGACAATAGTGAGATGGCTATAATCTGTTTGTGTAGATTACACAATAATGATATTTCACATTGTACTTTGTGGGCTTCTGCACGTCCTTGTATGTGTAACAAGCAGCGTGTTAATGCGCCTCGCCCTGACTTTAGACCAGGCTTATACCGGTTAACCATGCAATCACTTTCCGCTGCCTCAAGATAACATGCGCTAGACCACACCTCATGTTTAGACCAACACACACACACACGGGTGCCATTTGCTATTTAAACAACGTGGGCGCTGGATGGGAAAATGACAACTGCGTCTGAAACTAGCAAAAGACGCTTGCGTTCCTGCTTTGCGCCGGTTGTAGTATAGGGCCCTTGGGGTCACTGTACCAACATTGATTGATTAGCCTGAGATAATGCGAGTCTATCTTGGCTAGGGATCTGTATCTGCTGCACTCATGTTCTAATGGCAATCAGCTGGATCATTCTACAGCCGCATTTCCAATATTGCAAGTTTGATGTTTTTCACCCAGGAGGCAGATTGGGCAAATCATTTTAATGTATTTGATTCATTAGAACGGTCTGCTTCCTTTTTAATAATTCATGAGAATAAGCAACATGTAGGTCTTAATAATAAGAAGCCTGACCATGCATCAAGAGACAGAGAGAGAGAACGAGAGAGAGAGAGAGAGAGAGAGACAGAGAGAGAGAGAGAGAGAGAGACTCCTGTGGCTTTTCCCCACCAGTGTTTCACAGCACGACGTCATGGAAACGCTGTCAGTTTGACAAGCGAGCACAGCTGTGTGCAGATCGAGTCATTTCAATTAACCCTTTGCTTTCGAGCTCCATAAACTAACCCCCACATCCCCCCCCCCCCCATTAACCCTTTGGTCATAATCAAAGACGCTTGCTAACTTCAATGCTTTGTGTATTTATTTATGGGGCCAGGGCTGTGTAGCAGAAGTACCAGATAACACAGCAAGCTAGCAGGCCTCGACGAGGAGGGTGCATTTAACAAAACGTGCATCGGCTTACAATCGCTGCCTCCGCCGTTAAACAAAGAGTGTGTGTTTGGGGGGGCCACTGTACCTCCAGGAACTGTGCGTTGATCTTGAACTCGGGGACGGGACGCCCCAGCTCCCGGGCGGCCTGCCGGCGCTGTTCCACGCCCTGGAAGAGATGGTGGACGGCCCGCGGGATGATGCCCAGCTCGCCCTCGCCGATGCTGATGTCGAAGCCCGTGCCCATGGTGTAGGTCTTTCCTGAGCCCGTCTGGGGGGAGAATGGGGGGGAAGGGGGGGGGGCGCAAGTCTTGAATGCATGTTGCCCGATCGACACCTGCTGCATCCTAACTGTGGCCCAACCAGGTTAAACAGAGCCAGGTTGTCCCTTACTGTGCAACACCCACACACACATATTCAACGCCAACAATCCAAACAAGTCTTTAGGATATTAACGCGTATGCTTGCCCCCACCACAACCTCCAACCGACTGCCTGAGAGGGCAGAATTCACACACTGGCATACATAGAGGTCAGGCTAAAGCTAGCTTAGCGCAAGTAAAGCCTAGCGGTGCTACACAGATTTGATGCAGGCCACAAAATACTGGGCCAAACCACGAACGACTTGAAGCAAAACTAGGCCAGCGGTCGGGGGAGGGGCAGAGGCAGTTGCTGGGCTAATAAATGACACATAGTAGATAGCAGTTACTCAAGAGAATGCTTGCTAACTTCGAGCTCTGAAAAAGAAAAAAAAAATTTAAACGCATTGTGAAGCAAAGCGGCTTTTGTTGTTGCGAGCTTGGCTTATGTTCCCATTTACGGAGCCAGGGAGACAGAGAGCGAGATCCAAATGCAAAGAGATATTTAGGGAATTTCACAAAATAAATTAAAAATGACGCATACAATTATCTTACAATAGCCTGAGGCTGCTAGCATGCCCACACTCTCTAGTCTTCACACAAATCCTCTCTGACTGCCTTGCAGCAGGAGCCCGGTTGTCAAGGCAACCTATCCGGATTTTGTGGCAGGGAAAAGGAGGGTTTGCACTTGACGGTGAAAAGGCAAAAGGGTGTTTAGAGGAAGGCGGTGGTATTTAGTAGAGAAAAGGGCCATCGCTGGGGCTAAACATTAGCTAATGCGGCCAGCAGCATACTTGTCTGTGTTGTGAATAAGTGTGTCAGGTCTCCGTGGACATGCGTGGACCAGAGACTAATCTACAGGACCGCCTGGCATCTTATCGCTTAGTAAAATGTCCAACCGCTGCATACAGGTGAAAATAACTTGTTACTCGAAGGCAACATGTTTTTTTAATAGTCAGCTAGTTAATAGTAACAGGTATTTAATAGTCAATGGGCATTTTTGGTCAGTCAGTAGTGCTGCTCGATTATGCCAAATATAATTATTAATTTGCTCAATCTTTAAATCATGATTATTTAACACAATTAGCCATTAACTTTGGAAAGATGTTGCATTTAATGCACATAAAAAAACAAATGAACAGTGAAAACCCTTTCAACTGATATGTCCCTTAATTATTTTCACATTAATCTATCAATTTCACCCTACAAGGGCCAAAACGCAAAAGTGTGCCTTCATGAACACACAACAAAATAGGAGTTTACTTGCAAAACGTAATGTGCATAATTGTTTTTATTTTATTATATTGTTTTTGTAATTGTTAGGAGCCAAATTTGAAATGATTAATTTCACAGCCCCACCCTAAACCATGCCCTTATAGATATTAAGACGATGCTGATTCAGTTGCAAGTTCAGTTGCTATACGTCACAGACACATTCGCAATGATTCCTAGGCTTTGAGACCAGGATGGTCTCACAAGGCAACCCCCCCTCCCCCCAACACACACACACACACACACACACACACACACACACACACTAATGCAAAGCAGAGCGGAGAAGCCGCCATGCCAATTATTACTAATATTTTTTCTTTCAATGCCAAACTTAAAGTCTCTGATGTAGCTCCATTCCGCCAAGGCCTCACCTGCCCGTAAGCGAAGATGGTGGCGTTGTAGCCCTCCAAGCAGCCCTCGATCAGCTTCTCCGTGCACTGGCTGTAGATGGCGTCCTGCTGGGAGTCCATGTCGAACACGTGGTCGTAGGTGAAGGCCTTGTCCTTGCCCAGGATCACCTGGGGCTCGCCGGGCATCACGTACGTGCAGATGTGGCAGCCCTCGATCTTCTCCCGGGCCAGCTGAGGACGGATCCTGGGGGAAGGGTGAGGGACGTGTAGATCAAGGTTAGCTATACTGCCCCCGATGGCCAACCGGTGTTACAGCCAGCAGTAGCCAGATGAAGGACGACTATGATAAAGAGGACAACATGCGTAGACGGTAATGCTGTAGAAACAACATGAAAATGTTATTTAAAAAGGCCAATGGCAGCAGGAACCAATTAGTTCTTAAGTCTGTCACTAGATGGCAGACTAGAGCACCAGCACCACAGAACAAAACATGCTCTGTGAGCCCCACGCACGCACGCACGCACAGTGGACCGGCTAACAGAGGGGCTTAAATTACAACACACACACACACACACACACGGAGTGTGACGTCATTCTCTGCTCACGACACAAATACTCCAACATATCTTTACATACATAATTGCAGCGGCACTGGTAGAGCTAGATGAAGAGATATATTAAGTGATACAAACAGTTGTGGCAACGCTGATTGGTTAAAGGCTGGCCCAATAGTTTCAACATTAACCAGAGGTCTACACCCAGTAAGAGGGAAAAACTGCAAACAATCCCCAAATGGAGGTTTTCCAGACCGTGTTCACCAAGTGGACTTTGGGTCTGGTTACACAAGGCTAGCACCATACGTATACAAGATATGTGGGAAACATGAAACAGTACAGCTTATTCTATTGGGTCCTGTAAGTCCTCAAAGCTCCTGAGGCCCTCATGTGTCACCCTTTAGTGTCAAATTCACAGACACTAGAGTAGGTTAATGTAGTCCGACCTAATCCCTGGAAGACATGACAGGATATACACTCAGCTCTCATTTTAATCCACTACTGTCAAATACAATATTACACGGTCCAAGAAGCCTGCCAGGCCTTGGCGGAAATGTCATATGAATTTAATTCCACTCAATGTTGTAATAATTAGTTAATTATAATAACAAAGTTAATAATAATACTAATAATAATAATTAGTATCAGTAACTGGCCTCTAAGAATTTCAGTTTTAAGACTGTGTCAAATAAAAAGATATGTGCTAAAATGTTCCTATCACTAAAGCAGTAAGCAGAACAGCTTATTTGTCCCAAGAGACCTTGGTTAATATTATGAGACCTTGGTTAATATTATGAGAGCTTGGTTAATATTTGGTTAATATTATGAGAGCTTGGTTAATATTTGGTTAATATTATGAGACCTTGGTTAATATTATGAGAGCTTGGTTAATATTATGAGAGCTTGGTTAATATTATGAGAGCTTGGTTAATATTATGAGACCTTGGTTAATATTATGAGACCTTGGTTAATATTATGAGAGCTTGGTTAACTTAAACACTCTTTCTTCACCTGCCTGCCTGCTAACATGCCTGACAGAGCTCATGCTGAACGCCAGTAATGTCGCCTTGAACACTGGCCAATTATTTTGTGTGATGTGGCTACGAGCAGGAAAGTGGGCCTGTGTGTGCCAGTGCGTGTGTACGTGCGTGCATGTGTGTGTGCGTGCGTGCATGTGTGTTTTGTTCATGTGTACCTTTAATGCCTTTAAAAGGCACAGACAGCGGCTGTCACTACAGTGGCGCCCCCTAGTGTACCTTTAACGCCTTTAAAAGGCACAGACAGCGATCCACCTAATAACTCATACTCAGCTGATATCTCCTCGCAGTCTGCCAGCTGCTCGTTCTGTGTGAAAACATAATATGGTGTTTCTACCCTGCCCTGGCTCTGTACATGGGATCACAAACAAAGTGGTGCAGACCGCACCACACAACAACAATACCCTAGCCTTGGCAAGCGTGTCCAGGGTGTGTGGAGCATAAGGCCAGCTTTGTGTCCATGGTGACTGGGGAAAGATGAGGAGGGGAGGGGGGGTGGGTCAGAACAACGCAGCAGGCAGGCAGACCACAGTGCCGCCATTGTAATCCGTCCGTTGCCGTGACACCAGAGCCCAGCGCTGACAAACAGCGGTCCTACCAGCGGGATGAGTGGTGAGAGATGGAAGGGAGGTGGGTCATGTGATGGAGGTGGGTCATTTGATGGAGGTAGGTCATGTGGTCATGTAGGGAGGTAGGTCATGTGATGGAGGTAGGTCATGTGGTCATGTAGGGAGGTAGGTCATGTGATCATGTGATTGGGCAAGGGTAGGGGGGTTCCTCCTCTGTAAAATACAGCACAGCTATTGTAGATTCAAGATTTCTTTGTAATTTCTTCTACAATGATATAAGTTACTGTATTATATGGGATGTAATTGTGCTTACAATTGGTTTATAAACGTTCTTGAAACAGCATCGTAGGTTATACATTATAGAAACCTAAAAGACGTTTAAAAAAGCATGTGCTACCAGTTGGAACTGTGAATGAATCTCTTCTGTTACGTAAAGCTTAATCAATGTAATCAATTAGCTTGCACTAATAATAATAATAATGTAATGGGTAACCTGGTCACCCATTACAGTAAGATGTTAAAGGGATGTAGCCGTCTAATCTACATCCACTACACAGGGGCACTTTGGTTTACACTAAAGTGTCTGCAATCCTTTGTATTTCATAACACTTGCTCTCTCTCTCACTCGATCTGGGAGTTTCCCCACATTCTCTGGAAAACTCTAAATGAGACTTTCCTGGCTTAGCATGACAGGGTGTATTTGACGGGAATCATAGACTATATTGAGGTTATTGTAAGTTTAAATGCTCTAGTAAGAAACAAAGAAAATGTACATGCAGTGATTTAAGTTGGCCCATTGCCCAATAGCGTGGTATTATTGCCATTTTTATTAATTTTTTTCAAAGGTTAAGTGTAGAGGAGAGCTTTCGAAATAGTGTGATCCTGGGGCATTTATACAGACAGCGGGATCTCAGTCCGTGGTGAGACAATTGTACAGCAGCATCTAGCAGGGCTATTGAATTCCGGTCCTGGAGGGCCGCTGCCCTGCATGTTTAGATGTCTCCAGCACACCTGATTCTAATGAATGAGTCCTTATCAGGCATCTAACGACACAGTCATGTGAATCAGGTGTGTTGGAGCAGGGAGACTGGAATTGAATAGCTCTGGCATATAGGCTTCTACCAGTATAGTACCGGGGATCTGACTGTACGTTGGCAATCACGTGTAACTTTGTCTGTCAGATGTTAGGCCAAAATATCAGATGGAAAATATGACTAATACATTTAAGGCATATTAATTAGTGCAAGATCAAACGCCTAAGGCGCGCCAAGCGTAGCCTGCACCTCCTTGATTTAGGTAGCATGTCGACAGATAGTAGTGACACAGCCTGTTTTCGGTTCAACAACCCAAAAGGTTAGGGGACAACACACTCATTTTCTTTCTCCACACGAAATACAGACATGTCCCAAAAGAATCACTCAAGTGTGCGCGCTGCCAATTAATTCATGGGGAGCTTCACAGACAGAATAAGTCCTGTAAATCGTAACGTTGTCACGAGTGTCGTAAATACATACACTCCCGAAGGCTACAACCGGCTAATATGGGGCTGCGGGAATTTGTGCTTCGATAGTGCACACATCCTAGATCTCACGTCATGTTCGATTGACTACCTACATGAATAAAATCAAAGGCAAACATTGCGGTAATGGCAGTTGCTTTCCACGGCTCGTGGTTGGGTTAGCAACACATTTGAATTGCAATATTGAGGTTATCGTGAGAGTTATCGTACTATAGGCTATTAGGGACTGGGAGTAGGGGTGCACAATATATCGATTCAGTATCGTTATCGCAATATCACGTTGCGCAATATCATATCGAAAATGTTG
>JAODOY010002338.1:0-12215 GCA_025399855.1 Forbesichthys papilliferus
ATCCTCGACCAGTAAACACAAAGAATGGAGAAATGGTTAAAATCTTTTAAGCTTCAGTCCCTCAAAGCCGGAAAAAGAATATTTCAATTATCTTGCACAACTGAGTTTATATAAGGATTTTAAGTTAAATGTAAATATATTGTATTATTGGGGACAAAACAGTGGAATACAAAGAATGAACTTGTTTAAAAATGAAAAACATTTAAATCAAACATATTTAAATATCTTTGGGTTTTTATAGCATCTTGGGAACATTTTATAGCATCTGAAATCTAGACGGAACACATTTTGTTTTTCTAATGCATTAATTATTTAGATTGTTTAAAATCACTATACAACATTTAGTTCCGACCAAGTGGTTTGATTGGACGAGAGGCATTCCATGAGTGCCAATATTTCAGTCTAACGTGCTGGGACTTTTAACTATGCATGTATCACTCCACTTTACCAGTGTTATTCAAATGCCGGGTTCACACTACACGATTTTAGCCTAGTTTTCAGCTCGCCGGCGAGTTTTTTGAGCTTGCGGACAAAATCCATAACTCAGAAATCACAGCTCGCTCCTGTGAGCGACGGTCGTGTAGTGTGAGTTGCTTACAACGCGAGCTGGCGTGTGCAAGTTTTCACTCTCACTCCTTTCCAAACCTTCCACTGGACACAATGTCAGTTCGGGAAGCTGTTAACTTGTTTCTATGGGTCGAAAAACAACTGCAAACTGAGGAGTGAGAACCAGAAGGTCGTTGGTGACATAACTAAATTTGTAGTTATTTGTAGTAATTTGGAGTTATTCATTAAAAACCAAAATACTTAAATACTGGACATACTAAGCCAGTTGGTGCCAAAAGGTTGTAACTGCTTTTGGCATTAAGAAATGTATATTTGGAAAGCCTGTGGTAAGGATTTGTTATATTTATATTTGATCACAATAGATTGTTGTTTCTTTTAAACTGTATGTAATGCTTTTCTCATATAGTCATCAGATGAGCCCGTGCTTTTATATGAAATCGAATGAAATATTGGTGCCAAAAAGGTGCATGTGATTATTCAAATTAAGTTTTGGCCATCCTGTAAAGTTGGAGAAATGTCACATAGAAATGTCACTGGCCACGCAGGGCCATGTAAACAAAGCGATGTCCATAAAAAAATGGTTGCTGAGTCTGAGTGTGGCAGAACGTTACTGACCTTTACAAAGCACCGACCCCTGAACCCCATCGGACACCAGCCCGGGCCAGACATTAGTGCTTGACTCTCCTGATGCCATTGTGTTTGAATTGGCGCTAATCTCCCAGGCCATGTATCTAATGGGAAGCCTTTCTAGAAAGAGGGATCTTAAAGGTGTGGTACGTGATTTCAAGCAAATACACATTTTTGTCAAGATGAGATAATAAGTTAAGATAATATTTCCTCACTCTGATTACGGCCCAGGCTCAAAATAAATGTAAATAAGAACACCAAGCGGTGCAGATTGCACCACCAAGGGCATTACAAGGCAACAGCAACACTAATGCAGAGTGGTGAAAGCGGGCCCTTAACAATAATATAATAGCCTATGTTGATACAAGCCGTTTCTAAAGCCGTTTCTAAATTGAACAGCGATTATAGAGTATATTATTATAGAGAGTTTGATATTTTTTAGACATACAAAAAATATTTGGTCAGGATTCAATAAATGAAATACAATTTAAGAAGTTAATTTGAAAATGTTGCATAGGTACTTTCCCTGCAATTCAATTCTAAACAAATATAAAATAAATGTTTCCCGCTTATGTTCTTTCTGTGAATTAGAAATGTAATCCATTAATAATCTATTCTTCAAATGTACTCACACAGATTTCTTTGTTGGTTTTTCAAAGCTTCAATGTGTTAACCATACAGTATTGGAAGATATGGTCTGGGTTCTAAACTGTAATATTGATTGGCAATCCATTAATGATACTTTGAAACTTGTATGTTTAATTGGTACATTTCACATCCATAAGGATAAAACGCTTCAACGCATGCCCAATTTTCATGTATTTTGTATTGAATTACAATATGTCTGTTTCCACATTGAAGTTGAACAAAAAGGCTATTAAAACCTCTTTAATAATTGAAAAGTGAATCAATAAGAAGGATACTTTAATTACAATGTCGGCTATTGTCTATTAATTTGTATCTCCCTCGCACATGCTTTCTGTTTTTTTGTTTACCGACTGAATATAAATTGTTTATCGCTAATGTATTAACTGTTACTTGGAATACAGTTCAGCAATACAAAGTTTAGAGCTTTGTATTGTTTTAAGATTGCAGAGAGCCAATTCTATTTTGACCTGATGACAATGAATACACTACTGTTAGTGCTTAAAATATGTACCACATTGGTAAATAAAGCAGGCTACTGCACTGCCGTCTCACCGGAATTACACATACAGACTTAGAGTGACAATGCTAACAGCCAATGAAAATCCACCTCTCGATTTCGGAAAGAGCTGTCGAGTTTATAGCGGTCTACGCATCAGACGTTAAGAGTTACTTATGACGTGACATAGTGCTAATGGACGGAAGAGGCTGAGACTAAATATAACTTTGCTCTCCATAGACCATACATGACTAAAACATGCACATTGGCAAATCCCAAACAATGTATGTCTCCCATGTTCTTGCTAAGCCCTTGTATTAAGTATGCTTGGTAGACTAATAGAAGTTCAAGTAAAACGTTCTGCGTCTCTTTCTAGTCTCATGTTCAACCCGCATTCAGGCATAACGGCACCTGAAACTCCATCAGCGGAAGGACAAAACATTTTATTCCTCATAATTTCTTTTTTTCTTCCGTCTTTCAGTTATTTCTTTCTTTCACCCATTTTAACACACTGTCTCTGGCCCATTCTGTTTTCAGTGTTTGCAGTTGCTTCTTGTTTATGCTGGCTAACGCAGACGCAAATAGCAGGCACACATGAGGACATTGGCAGATACAGAGCTAAGAACAAATCTTCACCCATGTTGTATATTGGATGGAACATTCTAGGTGTATCACTGTGCTTGTCTGCATGTCCATGGAAGTGACTGAAGCCACTCGAGTCTAGTATTGTGCTCTGCACCTGTCGCAATGTGTGCTTGTTAAACTAACTTAACGCACTATAAAATCATCATGTCATGAAGGCTCAACCTTTTCAGGAATGTTACGAGCATCTAGAAACCACAAGTTCAAGTCTGAAAACTTTCTTTTGTTGCTGAATCTCAAACAAGCCTTTGTTGGAGATGTGGGGGTGGACGTGGACAGTTTGGAGTGGTAAATCAGGTTCGGAGGCCACAAGTGATCAAGACGCTTTACGACATTCAATCAAACACCCCAACTCCACTGATGAATCTATCGTGAAATTGATTTGGAGGGGGCTTTGATTCTGGAATGCAATAAAATGTGTATGTCAAATATAGCAACCATGTTGATTAAAATGTGTTATGGCTCACTATTATTCCTAACCCTTAATATTGTAACCTGTAATATTGTACATGTAAAAACATAACTCATATTTAAATAAAAAACAAAAGAACATTTTGAGGGAAAAAAATGCTTTACAGTATTCAAACTCACACAACATTTACACAGGGTCAGGCAGCGCACTGGACATCATATACTGCTTTATTGTCATTCAAGGTTGTATTCAGACCTGTCTGGCTCTCTTGACAGGGTTTGTGCTGTCAAAATGATAGGGAACGTTATCAATCATGTGCCGGAATGTACCGTCAACCTCAAAGAAAACATCTTACCCATTTCTCAGCCTAGAATATGAGGTTTATATGCATTTCCGACTGCAATCGAAACATTTTCGCATTATATATGTTTTCTTTCCTTAGAATCGTAGCTTTACATATGAAGACAATGCTTGTCATGCATTTGATTAGCCAGATAATACTCATTTATTGTTATCATTTGCGAACAGCCTACACCATGTAATTTTCAAATAAAGATGAAAAGCCGTTCCTGCAGGGTAGCTCTCTATGCCGTTATTAATTGAAGGTCTGCTCAATGTTATTGTTAAATTGTCTGATTTCCGGTGAATGTAATGTTAAATGGCCTGTCTTCCCATTATCCATCTTTTTTCTAACATGCGGAGAAGAGACGACTGGTTCTAATAATCCAGAAATAACGTCACACTTGGCCGGCTAAATCTTAAACTGGATTTTTTTTTTCCTTAAAATATGTTTTACTTTTGAATTTAACACAAAAAAAAAGCAAAGTTGCTACATTCTTACAGTAAACTAAACTGAGATTCACACAAAATGAATAAGATCCCGTCGGTCTACGCATCTTCTTGTCTTTACATCACTATCCTTCCAAGCTAGTGCTGCATCCTTCCCAAGCTCCTCACAACTTCCCTCACCCTGTATTCTACGCTCCATGTGGTGCTGTTTCCATACCTAATTAGGAGTCCCTGGAGGTTGTATCTGCATATTCACTGTAAGCAGTTCAGCCGTGGGTTTCTGGGTCACACACACAATGAGCACGGCTTACATTTCGAGCCCACAAACTGTCTGTGATTTTTCTGATTGCAGCAAATGTTCAAGACCTCTGGAGTTTATGTAAGTCAACAGAAAACTGAACGATTAAAGAAATTGCAGCGGTAGTTTAATTATTTAGTGTCGGGTACCTGTTGAAGAAGAGAAACTCACAAAGTACTGTAAATTGCATGCACTGACGAGTGCGCACAGTAAAGTATAGCATTCAAAGAGTAAAATGTGGTATGACATTATGAAATTCATAACTGGCCAATCCAGTCCAAGTTAATTTCTTATCACCTGCAGTGTGTGTGTGACTGCCAGGCAAGCAGGAGACATTTTTCTTAGATATAAATGGAAATGAAGCTCTCAACAGTCCCCTCTGTTATCTGACCGTGCCACAGTGCCCCAGTGCCACAATTAAAGAATTCCCAGCAACGCATGCACCTTCTGTGGCAAAGGGAACATTCCTGGGAATGCCATTTAACTACATTTGTCATGGCTTTTTTCCAGTTCATCCCTTTAATGTTTAAGCGGTGTGTCTGGCATAAATAAGGCTGCATTTATTCAGACTGGCACCAACAACAAATAAAAACAAATCAATAGGAGTGTTGCAATGTTTGTCCATCTAAGAACTTGTGTGCGGTTGCCTTTTAGCTTGGCTTTCTAGTCACATCACTGCAAGCAACCCTGAACTGTCAATAAAACACCTGAAATAAGTTGTGATAACAATAACTAGATTTTTAACCATGTGGCTTGACATGAAGGCATTGGAATGTGATATGATTATACTTAAGTTTCCTGCAGTCTCAAATTGCACATTATTTAGACTATAGTGTTACATTTTAGAATAGACATACAGTGCATAACATGAACACTACAACGATTGAATTTAACTTTAAATCTAACTTAAAACTTTTAAATACTTTTACAAACTAGCAGACCCTTATGCACTGGAAGTACAGTATATTTACTGTATAGTATACAGTATATTTTTGAGAAACAATATTAGTCAGTGGTGGTTGAAAGAACAGCTCATCTTTCCAGTTAGTCACATAGCCTACTGCAGCAGAAAATACCAGCATGTTATGTGGAGATAAGGAAGATCCAAAGTTGAGAATCTTCTGAGGAAAATATCTATTAAGTTTATAAATTATGTTTATGTAATGATGTATTGTTCACTACAAAAGAATAATCAGCTTTTTAAAAAGACAAGTTTGCATAGGAAGCGGGGTTTACTTTAATTGGGAAACAGGAAATTGCTAAAAGTGCTTTACACATTACGAACACATGGTCACGTTGGTTTATTGAATTTTTGCTAAAGTAGCCTGCGTATTTGTGGCTTCCTACCAACAGAAGGCAGAGCAACAGAGGGGTGTATTTCTGAGCAAGAGGGACACAAGTTACCGTACAGTTTCGGGTGTTCGTGGAGGAGCACACAGACACTATCGGGTGTGCACCGGGTGACACATGAACACTGGACAATTCACGTTGCACAACTCTCGCGTCCGTTCTCGAGCCCTCCCGCCACCCTGCCACCCAACGCCGGTGTGGCCGTGGGGGAATATTTAACGAGTGCAGCGATGCTGATCGATGCATCAGAATGAGGCGAGGAACCCTTTGTCCCCTCCCCCTCCCCCACCTCCCTTCTTCCCCAATCTCAGCGTGCCATTGATGCAATATCCAGTAACCAATATAGCCATACTGTTCAGAGGCAGGTCACTGTTCGTGTTGCTGCTGCTGCTGCTAAGCTACAGAAGATGGTTCGGGATAGTGGGGCATGTCCTTGTTTAGGAAAGAGTTAGTAATCAATGCAGCGCATGTAAACACAGACGCACACAGCTGTTGACGGCTCTACGTCCAGCTGCATTGGATGGTCTGCCCGTGAGGGTGAACAGAAATACAGATTATTAGTGCCCCCATTTGCCCACATGCTTGCCATAGGGAATCTGTTTGATCTCAAAGTTGAGACGCCAAGCACCATTTAGTTGTTCACGGCAGCTGAACTGCTCAGATAAATATTGGAATATTTCTTTTTTTGATTGTACTGTACACAGCATTGGGTGTTTACAGTGTTGCTCAGGCACGCAGGCTGTATTGTAGGGCAGGAAGAGCTGAGGGATAGGTGTAGATGTAGTTATGTCAAATTCACATCTCGTCTTTTAGACACGGATTCCCTTTTTTCCCGCTATTCATCCAGTCACACAGCAGACCATCTTGTGAATTATGTATTCGCCTCGAGTTTGAAATGTGGCCTTGGGCTCTTCATCCCCCCTGTGGTATGAGTATCCAGAGAACTTGCATATTTTCAGTTGAATTATGGAACACAGTGTATATTTTGAAACACCGTGTGGATTTTGAACAAACAAAGAGTTCTATAATAGTACACATAGACACATAGCATAAGGTGCTCTAATACTTCATTATTTAGCTTCTTGCAAGTTGAGTAACAGTTGGCATTGCTCGAGAACACATTTAAACAAGAGGACCTTCTCAAAATCAAATCTAAATTTATCATTTTTGCACCCTCACACCCCCACACCATCTGAGTTAGTTCTTCCACTAGGTTTTCCCAACCGATGAGGAACATGCCTCCAGTGCTTTGGGGGAGGTTTCCGCTGCATAGATCGACATGGCAGCCTAATCGCCAGATCTAAAGCTTCAGTAGAGCTCCAAGCCACACCAAGACAAATAAACCATTCTCCAACTTCCAAATGCAGCTTCCCTATGCCAGCACTCAATTAATTCATACTGCTGCCAGCCTTGGACTGTCTCAGTTGTACTCATCCTGTATGGTGATCTTGTGTGCTTATTTGCATAATACCAATTTGGTTAGTAATGGCCTGGCGGAGGATAGAATCCAAGATTGCATAAATATATAAAGGAATACTAAGGCCTAATTCAACAAATGTTTGATGTCAATGCCTTGGGAGAAGCCACAGCTCCTACTGTGAATGCATACCTATTATTAAAGGTGAGAGCCAGACTTCTGCACAACCGAACTAGATTGGGAACTAGTTCAAATGAGGAGTGACCCTTCGATGGAGAGTGTCGGGGTGGGGCATTGGTGAAATTAATCACAGCGAGGCAGTGCTGTTGGCAGGGTGGGTGTTGGCTGAATACTCCTGTGGTATGGCTGATCACCTCTGCTGGATTCTGCTGAGGAACAAGGCACTGGAAAGAGAGAAGGAAGACGAACCAAAGCAGAGCGTCTGGGGTAAAAGAATGAGTATGGTACGAGATGTGAGAACATTTCAGAGGATGGAAGATCACGTGAGACGAAAGGAACCCCACAATAAATCAGGCAGGCAGCTGCTGCTGATAGGCCTCATATGTGATTATCTGGAGATCTAGATAATCTAGATCTAGAGAAACTGATTATAGTTGATGAGATGATAATTGATGGTTTTATATTTGTGCGAAGCAGTTTATTCAGTTGTAAACTCCATATTGGAGCATCTTGCTCTGACAATGGCAATGTGAAAGATTTAAGACAGAACCAAATAGACGAACAGACAAATAACATCAGATGAAAAGACAGATACACAGACATAACGAGCAATTGATAGCCATGGCCTGGAGACTAGGAGAGCTCTATTTCGGACCTGCATGTTGCCAGTTATAACTGATGGGGTGATGGTGTGTTTCTGGACTGTGATGAATTGGAGCCCTTTGGGGAATATCCCCTAGAGATACAATAGTGACATGAGCAGTGTGTGACTGTTGTGTGGTGACTTGAGTAAAGGGCCTGACCCTATTCCCAGTGAAAGCTTGCTTCTATGAATGCCTGGCTCCCTGATTACTCGGTTGAATGACAGATTGGCACGGCAGAACATTGTTGATTTCACAGCATGGACCAAAAAAGGTGATACGTGTGGTCGCATTGCAAGACATACTCAAAGCAGATGTTGTAATGACAGCATCCGAGACACTGTGGACATTGCATGTAGACAAAACACTAAAATGACATATTGTGAGGCCCTTGGAAGATATTAAATGTGGATGTCGTGTTTGGGACCTATTGTATACATGCCTGAGGGTGCAATTATATTTTTCCCTTTTATCTTCAAGCACAGGGCCGGAGTAATTGTATGTTTTTCCTATCAAACGTTACAAAGATGCCTACACCCAATTAATTATTATTTATTAATTATTGTTGAAGGAACCAATAGATGGAACTTTTACCTACTTGTTTGTCTTGGACAGCAACCAACTATACTCTATATCAACTGCAAAAAGCATAGGTCAAAATGTTCTAACATATTTATCTCATTCACGTTAGATAAAGTTGTTTGAGGAGATTAAAATGATATCTAATGGTTAAGAAGCCATATTGTTGCCAGCCAGCACCAGTCAGTTTTATGGTTGAAATCCTAAACCAGATTTCATAAAAGAAAATCTGTAAGAAAGCTTCTCTGTGTGGAAGGGTCTGTTTAAAATGGTTTTAATAACAAGTTACCAACATGACTAAAAAAACAAATTAGACTGGTCTCAGCAAAGCAAAAGTGTGGCTCTTGACTTTCAGACAACAGTTGGTTAAATGTGGAACCTATCTTACACCCGGCACAGAGCAGTGCGCTAGTTTCAGACCGACACAGTTGTAATTTTACCATCCAGCGCCCACGTTGTCTACATAGCAAATGCACTTGCGCCTATTGGAGCGCCTGTGGGTGTGTTGGTCTAAACCTGAGGTGTGGTCTAGCGCATTGCTGGCACATTGTTATCTTGCGGCAGTGGATAGTGGTTGCGTGATTGACCTGGTCTAAAGATAGCACGAGGAACATCGTACATATAGTATCGCCTATGGCAGGTGGACAATGTGTGTACACTCTGCTTGTTACACATACATAAATGTGCAGAAGCTCACAAATATGCGAAGGATTAAAAATTAATAGAGTAAAATATCATTAGTGTGTAACCTACATAAACATATTTTAGGAATCTCGCTATTGCCTATCCCTAGATGGTCTGCTCCAGCACTTTCTCAAGCCTGTATAATATCAATTCGCCTTTGATGCAAGAGCGCTTGGATTTTTCAAGGGAATGGGAGATGAAACTCAAATTATTTTATCGCATGTTACGCCCAAAACACACCCATGAATAATGAAGAGAGTAAGTCCAACCATTTTGAACCATGCGCCCGGTGCACTGACCGTTTATCTGTGATTTAGACCGTGCACTTAGATCGTTAAAACAAGGGCCCTGTACAGTTAGTTTGCAATTTAGCAGTAGACCTATAGACTAAATTATTTTTCTTTGCATAGCCTGTGTTTCCTATAAGATTAATTCTGCCCTACATACATTATATGAATGTAAGTCAGGTATTATGTTGTATCATTTTGTCAAGGATAGGACTTCTTCAGGCAGTTTGTGTTTACAATGGATTGGATGTGCAAGAATCCTCTGCAGCACTTTCAGATGTCCAGAAAAAGGATTTGTTGGCATGTTAAAATTGTATTTATTTCAACAGTATGGTGTTTTTTATAGTGTTTTACAATGCTAACAGCCAATGAAAATCTACTTCTCAATTTCGGAAAGCGATTTTAGGCGTACAGGGGTCTATGCATCAGACGTTTAGCACAGAGTTGCTTATGTAGCGTAGTGCTAATGGACGGAAGAGGCTGAGACACCTGCAGGTGATCACGCAGGCACGATATTTATTATTTTTGTTAATTTGTCTGTTGGCAAACCTATTTACAGCACAATGTTTGTATAAAAAGTCAGTTTGCGCAGGAATAATTCTGATTGTGAAGATAAAAAATGATACTCTAGAGCTGTGAAAAGAGCTGAGCATTTTGTCCTCATCTCCTGGCTGATCTGATGGCATTGTTAGGCTATTGCTAATGTCACAATGTAGAGGCAGCCAACAAAATGGCCATAATGGCCAGCCTTAGGGGGAGACAGAGAGCACAGATGCCATTACGCAGATATAACCTCATGAGCAGGACAGGCAGAGCACTTCAGGCAGAGCACACAATTAGAGCAGTAAAAACTCTCTCTATCCGGCATCAGCATATCTACATCTATGACATTATTCAGGCTAGTGATGACAGTAGTATTCGTGGAAGCTTCAATATATTATTATTATAGGTGTTAGCTTTTGTCATTTATCTATGTGGGGAAAGATTGAAACTCATCACCACAGTTTTTACCCAACTGACAAATTGTCTAATTTGACTTTAATTCAGTAGAAAACCAATTAGAAAGCATTCTGTACAATCAGCGAGCACACTACTGCATCGGTGAATTTTAAATGTTATCTGCAGGCGTCCGATTTGCATGATATCAGATGAGCATGAATACATTTTAATTTTGACTCCACATAAAGTATGATTCCACTGTGAATCATACAATTACAGACTCATTAAAGTGTTAAGTGTGGGGGAAGAGCAAGAGTTTGAAGCAACACCGTTGCAGATATCTTTGCACTACCGTTTAAAATAGTTGCAGCCGAACCTGTCTACTCCAACACACACCTGTGCCCTCGTTGTTTTGATCAATGCCTGACTGCACATCACTCCCGTACTAGATACAGTACATACACGCAGCCACGTCATTTTTAAGCACCACACTGTATACAATCCCATGTGATACATTATGTATACAATCCCATGTGATACATTATGCACAAGCTTGAATGCTGCATAAATACATCCACGCCAACATGTTGGCATGTTCCCATAGGATGCGTGAGATCGCAGAGGACTGAACACATGAGTCAACGTGACTCTATTCCGTCCTCGGATTTATTCCCTCCACTGGCAGCTGCATATGCCCATGGGAAATCAAAGTGATATATACTCAACGCATCGTGACATGCTTGCATGCTTTGCAGGCCGGTCATCACGGCAGTTGACCCTGTTAGCTAGAGCAGGTATCGAATAAGCCTTCTTTACCACTAGCAAATGCAGGTGGTGTACAGTATATGGTTCACTCAACTACCTTCATGAAAAATAGGTTGCTAGGAAACAGAATGACATGCCAACTGATTAATTAAGTGATTTTGAGTGATTTTAATGTAGTCTCTTATCTACCGGCAAAAAACGTGCATGTGGTAAAGCCCTGGAAGGCTGGCTGATAGTTTGATCTCAGGTTGTTCCATGTGATCACGCAGTCACACAACATGCACGCATTATGTAAGCACACATACTGACACTTTGAAGTAAGGAAATCGGTTCTAGGTGTCCAGAGCATGAGCAAGTTCTACTTTTAGATGAGTCAAAGTATTGTATCGTCTTTCTGAACATATAAAAACGATCTCCTATCTCTCTACTAGGATTCGCGAGGAGAAATGCCTTGGGAACCGCTGTAACAACATTAGATATGCTATGGATAAAGATGGAATCATCTTTATACGGTGAAGCGATTATACCATCTACAAGATCAGCTCGTGCCCTTTCTGCTGCTGTGGAATCCTCAGTGAATCTTGATTGTGCTCACAATGCTGCTAATAATACAGTACACAGATTAATTACTATGCCTACCACTCAACATGAAGTACTGTAATACAAAAACAAAATGTATTCATGCAAATAATGTCTTCACATAAAGCTGAAGCTGGAAGCACTCGTATTAAGGCTATTACCTTGAGCAGAACAATTATGAAACACGCAAGACATAAAATAAAAATGTTTTGTATGAACCAATGCAATGCCAATATCTATTTACGGCATTTGGCAGACACTTTTATCCAAAGCGACTTACATGTAGTACATTTGTCAGTAGTTGGACAGGTCGTA
>JAODOY010002339.1:0-12215 GCA_025399855.1 Forbesichthys papilliferus
TTAATTTCTTTTTGATACTAATTAATAGCTGTCAGATTGGTTTGATGACATTAACCGCAGTTGTATACTCTCTCACCTACAATCAATCTGAGGCGACAGCGGTATTTCTGCAGCAGACAGTTTTTGGGGTAAATTTACTTTGTATCATGGCAGATAGCTGCAAAATGCAGTGAGTGGCAGACCATCTTCAAGAACAGATTGCAACCTGCAAGCACTGCAAATATCCACTAAATTTAAATATATTATTACTCTTAATAAATTCATATTTTATACGTCAATGCACGATTTTAGAAGTTATACAAGAGATAATACATAACTATACAAAATGTATATGTCTAAGCAGTGCTCTTTAAAAATTGATTTATTTTTCCCAACAGATCATGTCATGTAGGGGACATTGTAGCCCTATCTGCTAATAGACGCTGCGTTTAACAATGCGTTTGAGCAGTTGTTTAGTAGGATAATTGATCTTTGCTAGTAGGCCATACATCATCAAGCAATATTGTGTACCTGCAGGTTTCACAATCTCCAGCCTGACCGGACATGCAGCGAAATATCATATAATCAATATAATTTGTGCTTGGGTGTGCAATAGGCTACCGTGTTAGCCTACCGGTAATGTAGCTACAACATGTGAAGAGCCGGGACTTCAACACTGCACCTCTGTTAATGTGGTGTTGTAGGGGCACCTCCGTTAATATAATTCACAATCAGTCTTTCCCGACAGCTTTCATGTTATCTCTTTGTTTTGATGACGTGCAGTTTGGCGACACATTGAGAGAGCAGGCTATATGGACAACATTGGTCTTCTATTACACATTTGGTTCAAGACTAAAAGGTTCCCGTGTCTGGGTATTTGCTCTCCGTGTCTGCCTTGTGGACTCATTTACAGTGTATGCATTTGGTGATAGGCTAGAGGGTGCATGGTTATGTTATTCACTCTGGATTAACTAAGGCAGGACATCCAGTACAGTATGTGGCCTTCATGTGCAATCACAAATATTGTAATTCCGATTTCTGTAATTATTAATGGTTAAACAAAGTAAAATGTTAAATAATACCAGAGATGTCGAGTTTTAACAGAGTAGGATTATACCAAACAAGGTGGTGGCAATAATGGCGGTGGTAGCAGCCACATGTTCTACTGGCCTAGGCAAACCAAAGCACAGACTAATTCAATTTGCAAATTTTCTATAGAAGGCTAAATGCTACACCTAATCTCTTCAAATGAAGCTTTCGTCCATTTAAAATTTTGCAGAAAACTATGATTTTGACATGTCGTCCATTTTTTATAAATTTTTCAAATTATCTCTTTATTTCTGGCCACTGACTTAAATGCGTGAAATGTCATAATTACAATTTCCGAACTCGTAAGCATGACCTTATGACAAGCACTTGAAGGCAGCAGTACTTCGGATGAATCGTTCTGAAGGTGCTGCTGACAATTGCTGGGAAGTCAACAGGTGGGCTTTAAACTAGGGCAGGGTCATTTCTTGTGCTGCCATTATGTCCTACATTTAACATAAATATCACACCAGTTATAGCAAGCATCACAAAACATGCCATGCCTTACATGTCTCTGAAGTTCCCATTGTGCTTGAACCTCCCCTATACCATCATATAAACACATTGTTTATTAAACAGTGAGTTGTGGCAGAAACTTTGTAGTGTGTGGGCACTTTACCGGCACTTTAAACCGAAACAAATTGGGAGCGCATTGTTCAGGCATAGAAATCTACCTTCTGCTATGCATTAAAATATCTTTAAAACATTTTTTTTTTAAAAAGGACCGAATTATGTACAGTATCCTTATTACTCTGTACAGTGTAACACTTATCGCGCCACTTATGTCATTTATAAAAATTCTTGTTTCAACTATACAGGCTAGGCTAGTGATTTATAATCAGAATGGTTGAAAAGCAGTTGGTGATTTTAATCAAGGAGATCAATCTCCCACTATAGCAACAAGCAAATGGGAGATCATGGCCAGTATGGAGTAGTAGTAGTAGTATCGCCTGGGCGATATACTGGTATTTAGCTTATATCGATATATTTTCAAAAGAGATGACAAATTATACAATGTTGTTTATGTCGATATAGTTATATTATGTTTTTTTTATAACTTTTTAGATTTGTTCACCTCTTACTGGAGGTGACATACATTGAAACTGTTTGTGAATGGTTGTACTTTCAAAAAAATACATGCCAGTTCATTGTATGAACCATCTGGTCGTTTTCGCTGTCGGCACCATGGTCAGTACACCTAAACCACGCCTGCGTAGCTATAAACACGACGCTTCGCACGAAAGTTCAGTTGCTACTCAGACACATTCAAAATGTGGCTTTCCAGACTCTCACAGCGAAATTAAACTGAAGCTGTAGTGTGTTGAATGGAGAATGAATGTCAATAGTGCGGAGACACCAGAGAAAGCTTATATGTCGGCCTATTAACTTCGCTCGTACAAGTTGACACGGAGAGAGCATTTGAAGCGCACCTTTTTTCAGAGTAGAGTAGAAAGAGAGCAGAAACTGAGTCACATGCTCAATTTCTGTTTCTGACAAACAGTAGCCAACTAGTATGCCTATTACAAGGTACTGGTAATCAAAAACAAATTTGGATTAAATTGAGTAAACTGTCATTATAGCTGCAACATTCACAACCTCTCTGGTATGGATTTAACCATGTATAACTATAATTAATGTTGCAACAAAAATAATGATTTCACATTTCCGACGAGTTTTCTGTTTTTTTCTTCTCCTGAACATTTAGCCAACTTTAGAGAAAATACTGAGATATATTGTGTTTTGGTATTCAACCTAAATAGATCGGGATATGATTTTTGCTCCATATAGCCCAGCCCTAGTATGGAGCCTGTGAAGAAGTTGCTTAGAAGAGGATGTGGGTTCGCTTTCGGCTGTGTTAACAGTTAGAGAGAAACTGGGTAACTGATGATGATAGCCCATAAAACAAAACCAAAGAAACGTTCAATGTTTTAGCATGGTAGGCCTACTATTTAATACTAGTTTGATATCAGCCAACATTTAATGCGTTGGCCCAGTGCAAGAAATACATTTTCCATTAGTTGAGTGCCTGAGGCTAGGCAATTAATAGGAACACGTTTTTTTACTGGTAGTCGGATGGATGGCGTGTTGCTTTAAGCCGCATGGCTAACTCAGCAGTCTGCGCTTACCCAAGCTCACTAGCAGATTACCGACCAACCAGAGTACAAATGAGAATTGAACTGACCCCTTCACACGTGAGCAAGTCACACTGTGTGAACAACAATATTGTACTATGTCGCAAGCCACTCGCTATTAAGTGCGAGTGCAAATGCTGCATTTTGCTTGTTTGTTTTTCAGCGATCGATTGATGGACTAATCCATCTGACTAGATCTGATCGTCAGTTACAGGCATGAGTTGGGGAAATTAACACTTTATGGCCTTCAATATAATGTCTGTTAGAATTTGGGCCAGTTAGGCGGCCCTCGTGGATATGACTGATACTGCTGTGGTGTCCCAAGCAATATACATCTACATCAAACTTAACGAAAACATGTCTGTCTGCATACGGGTTTTGAGGCCCCCCCAGAGAACATTTACCTTTATTACTGGCAACTGCATTCCTGTCACAGTGATAAAGGATGAATCGCACACTACAGTAGCTTAGCTAAATTGCATTTGTAACCATTGGTTTATTGTATGTAGTAATCGTTTTACGCTGTAGACCGTTTTAGATTAGCATGTTCACAACACGAATAATAAAGATGGCAACAACTAAATAAATCCGAATAATAAATATATTGGCTACTGGAACAAACCACTAGAGGCTAACGGAGCTAGGCTATCATTGGCGTGCTACGTTCTTATATCGTTCAGCTAACGTTCAGCAAATTGAGACCTCGATGAAGGTGATTATTTATAGAAATGCACATACCTCTCGCTGACAAGGACCACGTCGGCATCGTTCCACTGTTTGAAAATGGCAGGGAGAATTCTCCGAAAGAGGAAAAACAGACCGGGGAAAACTACGACACCGCAAGCCAAAACTTGCAACATCCTGCACTTGTCCCAAGAGCTGGCTGGCAGGCTAGCGACCTATGTCCTTCTTTGTACTGTAGCTCTAACGCCTTTGCCACCCTTTAAGCCCGTTACACACGACGTTTAGTCATTTTCGGTATAAGGTACCGGGAATCACCGTGCTTGCTCGCTGGACTGCTCAAGCGCTCACGCCACAATCCGGGCACCAGTGAGCGCAGTGTTTTCCCCTTGTCTCAGCAGCACAACATGCTTAACTAGAGATGTGCAACTCGCAGACGATCTGCTCTCCTCGAACGACTCTTCACAGTGATGGGGAATTCGATTGAATCCAGATCCGAATCGAATGGAGCAGTGTCAATTATCGCAATGTCATTATGTTTATCTAAGGAATATAGCATAGAAACCATGCACATGGATGGTTGTGTCTGGTCATGGTTGTGTCACAAGCCCCTGCCATTCATCCCAGATTAGCCTAATACATAATTATTTTGTACTGAAGTAAATAAAACAAAAAGCATTTAGAATTAAACTAACATTAACAACATCAGAAAATTCATAATACACTATATGTTCATATGATGCATTTCTAACTGTTGAACAGCTGATTTGGACTATTCTTCTAGTTTGCAAATCAAGCGGAACCCTAGTGCTGAGAAATAGTCTCCAGAGCAAGCCTTACATAAAGTCTGGGGCACAGCGCTGGCTAACTGTGTCAGTACCCGCCTACTTGACATTATATGATTGACATGCACATGCAGCACATCAACAAACTACCTAAGTCTATGACCAAGATGGACGTTAAACTTGCAATGAGGATGTGGTTGGCAAGACGTCACAGATGGTTTGTCCATTTAATCCTCACTTCTGCTTCTGTCTTATATATTTAAGAGGCTTAAACATTAACAGCATATTTTATTTAGATTTATTAAGTTATCCGTTTTTAAAGTCTTCTGAAGTTTGTATTTTTTTACCCGATTTCTCTACACTTCGTGAATACAAAACTGTCCTGGCTAGCTACTGGTATCGAGACTGGGCTATCGTACTAGCATACAGTACTGGTACTGGTAGTGTACTACAACGGGAGGGCTCTATTACACCTGTCATCGAAACATAAACTGGAGAGGACATATGATTTACCCAAATATATCCTACTGTTGATTATAGATTGGGCACTCCAACTTAGTTTTAAACTAAACGACTTTCGGACCTTTCCACCTGCTCCAGAGGATTACAGCGGTCATACCCCTCCGCCATCTACTACATCGTCTTGCTTGCTCCCCTGATGTGGATTAACCCCATTTCCATCTCATCTCTTTTGAAATACTTTGTAGCTGAGCTGCTACAACTCAGGTCAAGGTCCTACATATCCCCCCACCCACCCAGCTCTGCTTTATCACCCTGAAATTCTCAGTTGGCCAAGATATATCCACCGTGGTTCTCACAGAAACTACACATTCAGCAACCACTCTCCAACCGGTATCCGCTCCTTTTGGACGAATCAATGCATCGCCCCTCACAATCCTCACCCCACCCACAGCCATCGCACACATTGTCGGATTCGTACAGTAATTACAAATTGGATTACAATTGGTAATTACAAATTCATTCTATGCCTAACGGAGACATGACAATAACCAAATTAATTTTTCCATCTTAATCAGGCTGCCTCACCTGGCTTTGTTAACATCTCTCAACCTTGCACCACTGGACGCCGGGGCGGAGTGTCCGGTCTCTCGACATTTTGAAAACCAAGTTTGTTAGTGTCCCTGCTTATACTACATTTGAATGTATTGCTTTTAATCTCCCTGGTTCCCAATCTCTTATTGTTTAAACTATATATAGACCGCCCTGAATATCGTCGTGCCCCTCAAAACCTGCTCAGTCTCCTTTACCCACACTGCCCCCTGGTACACCCCTGAAGGCTGCTTGGCAACGTCAGGAGCATCTATTAAAGAGGATGGAGAAGAACCTCATTTACAAGCTTACATGGATACTTTCTCCATCCAGATCTACCTACTAATCTGAAATCATCAAATCTGATGAAAAAGCCAAGGTTCTTTTTTCAACAGTTAAAACCTTACCTCCCGATAACTCTCACGCCGACCTCACGCCTGAATTGTACAATTAATTTCTAAATAAAGATTCACCTACATCTACAACCACCCTCCACCCCTGCTGAGAACCCAACCTGGATGAACTCCACCCACACCTGCCTCTCTGACTTCACTCTGGCCACTGAAAATTCCATTACTGAAATCATCCTGATCTCCAAGTCTTCTACCTGCCATCTCGATCCCATGCCCAATAGCCTCATCAAACATGCCTTCCCTCCATCTCTTGCCTGCTCACTGACACAATTAACTTCTCTCTCGCCACCAGCTTCATACTCCCCTCCCTGAAAATTGCAGCTGTGACGCGCACACTTAAAAAACAAATACTGAACCCAATGACCTGAACAACTTCCACACCATATCCAACCTTCCTTCCAACCATCCAACTAAAATCCTGCAGATCAAGATTTGAGGCTTACGGTGTCCCTCAAGGCTCAGTCCTGGGTCCTCAGCTGTTCATCATATACCTCCTATGCTATGCTGACGATACCCAGCTCTACATCTCTACCAAACCCACCTCAACACCCTCCCTCCCCCATTTCCCTCACTGCCACATTCAGAATTGGGTTACTCTAAACGTCCTCAAACAGCAACAAGACAGAGGTCTTGCTCGTTGGCTCTAAATCCACTCTTTCTACACAACAAAACCGTAGCCTACTTGGTTCTAGCCTAAACATTGTAGTCTTCTCATTCCACTGTTAACAACTACCAAAAGTCTTGGTGTGACAATTGATAACTCCCTTTCATTTGAATCACATATCAAAACCATCACCAGGGCATCCTTCTTCCACCTCCCAAACTTACCCAGACTTCATCCTTCACTTTAATTCCTACTGAAGCACTGAAACTCATCCACACCTTTGTCATTTCCCACCTGGATTACTGCAACTTTCTACTTTCTGGCATTCCCATAAAACTAATCAATGGACTACAGAATCCTCACAAATACAAGGTCAACAGATTACATCACTCTAATTCGATTCAACTTCATTGACTTTCTATAAAAGTCCCTATTATCTTTAAGTCTCTCCTCATGTATTGTTTCAAAAATGTTTATTCCTATGTCCAATATAGTATATCTTAACAAAAAAATGTATATTGATCTTTATATTTGCCTACATGTACAAAGTAAGATATTCTTTAATATTTTGAAAGGCATCCTGAAATAAAATGTATTATTTATTTATACAGTTGGTGCAAATACACACATGGATCATTCTGGAGTAAATTGCCCAGTAGTTACCCACCCATAGCCTCTGGACTATCCATAATAATGGGATAATAAATGTATACCTTTTACATTTCCATTCAAAAACCAGTGGGTGACATTAGACACACAGTAATACATATGTTATACAGTCAAATGTTGCAATGACCATGGCATATTAAACATTAATTTGCAATGATGTTAGAGAGCTCTATAAAATGTTTGGTTGTGGTATTAACTTTAGGTTTATTGTCAAAGTAATTCATTCACACATTATATAATAATTATAATAAAAGTAGGCTTTATACTGAAAGTAGCATCAGGTCTATCCCACACATTCCATGAGAAAAAACATAGTTTAGGTGAAAACCTTACAATAAGTAATTACACTGACAATGAATGGCTAAGGACTAAAAAAGTATGTGTAAAAAGTAAAGACTGCTAACATTTAGATTTAGGCTGCTGAATGTTTATGGGCATTTATTTGCTAGTTCCAACAAAAGATAAGTACATATATATTTAGTTACAAGAAGCAATATTTCAACACTAACCAAATTCTAATCTCCATTAACAATGTAATCTATATCTAAACGGTTCTTGGCATAACCATTTCCTTTAACAATTTTCTATTCAGCTCTTATAATGAAGAATTAGATAGCAGTACTTGTTTAAGTTTCGGTTTACAGCACTTTATCTATATAGGTTTCTATTGTACAGGTACCCAACCAACCATGTCTGACTCAGTCAAGTGAAAACCCATTTTCATCTATGCAACAAATAACTAAAGTAACAAGGCTTCTTGTTTTATGGTTTATATAGTAAAGTTTAATTATGTTTTCCAGTCCTATATTTATTGTTTTCAATGTAACATTGTTCGGTTTGCTTTAAAGTTTTTATCTTGACCACATTTTCTATCCTTATAATTAATTAACTTTCTAGTATTCTTAAAGAAACGAACAAATACAGGGCAAGTTTAACAGATATAATAAGCATGTTTCAGAAGTGTATTAACCTTAAATCAATATTATTATTAGTAATATGATTAAATTGATATAAATAGTGAATGCCTTGCCCGCCACGTTGCGCTCCCTTGGTTGGAGTCTTATCTGACAGATTTCTCCTACAGAGTTTTCTGGAATAGACACGTCTCCTCTCCATGTCAACTGAACACCTGAGTTCTACAAGGATCTGTATTAGGACCCTTACTCTTCTCACTGTACACCAGATCTCTTAGCTCTGTCATCGCATTGCATGGATTCTCCTATCATTACTATGCTGTTGGCACCAAACTCTATTTCTCCTTCCCTCGAAACCCCAACCAGAGCACTTTGATCTATAACCTCCAACTCCACCTTTGGGCCCCAGCCACTGACTCCCATACCCCTCAGCACAAAAGCTCTCTTAACTTTGATCCTTTAATAATAATAAATGAATAAATAAAAAAGTTTTAACTTTATGTTCTTAGAATATTGGTAAATAACACAGACTTTTAGGTAACATAGACCGTACATATCCAGGTAGGCTATAATAGATAATGTATGTTGTAAATAACATAGTTAACCTTGATGGCCTGCTGCTGTGATTACCCTAACAGAATGTTGGTTTACTATGACAACTGGTTAATAATCTCTACTATTGGAAAATGTTAAGTCGTTTTGGAAAAAAAGCATCTTCTAAATTCTGGAAGTTTATCCGACATTTCAATTTCAATTAAATGTAAGGAAATATTAAATGTATGGACAATGGACAAACGCAAAGCTTGTTTGACAGTGTATTTGATCAAATGTGCCACATACTGTACAGTTCAAATATAAAATACTTTGCTTTTCTATCGCAAGGATGTTAAGACTGACATTTTGGAGACACAAATTTTCAGATGTTGCGTTGAAATATGATTAGAAACACTCCCAGATGGGAGTGATACAGATATGCAGAGTGGTGGTTGTAAAGTTGCCCATAAAAGGAAGGGTCAGGTAATAACCACTGGCCTTACCGGGAAACACGTTTCAGTATCACCTTGTCATCTTCTCTGGTAAGTGGTGCATCTTTATTTTAGTTTATATCATTGGAATAAGATATATTCAGAAATTAAATGTATGCAAGTATAGAAAACTTCTCCTCTAATTTTTGGATTGGCTGTGTTTTCTACGTAATAATATATAAATCAATAAAAATAAATAACTAATTAATATTGTCGAAGGTATTCATTGTGTCACATTATTGCTGTAGTACAGTTTATAAATCACATACAGGTGAGGACGAATGTTTCCCAACTGAATAAAAAGCGTCTTCAATAGTTTAGTGTTGTAGACACTTATGATGTCATAAATATGATTGCCTCTGTGTTTTGATCTCGCTGACCCTTGTTCCTCTCTCTGCTCTTCTCTGGAACATCTTTGAAAAGACTCAAAAATACTCCGAAGGACCATGACTGCTGTCAACCTGTCAAAAGGCCTACTGGCTGCCTGCCTTCTTAGCACAGGTGAGAAAACGTAGATTTAACCTAAAGAAAACATAGAGCATCAGTGAAGCGTATTAATGAATGAATTAATTATATTTATCATACAACACTTGACTATATTGCTTCTTTTCGTTGCTTTTAATCCACTTGCTGAAATTCAGAATATGTGTTTTTGTTTAATGAGCCAAATGTATTGTATATCATAATCAGAGGTCTTCTAATATGCGTGTCTTTATACCATTATGTAATTCTTCGAATCATAGATGTAACCTGAAATAGAGTGGAACCCAATGGAGGTTGTGAATACAGTACAATACTAATCAAATACAGCAACCAAATGCATTACAGTAGGCTCCCCCTAACGCCAGCATGTATAGGTCTACATGTTGTATTTGGGAAGCTCTGCGGTGGTGGTTTCACTGAAGTTCAACATCACTTTATTGTTTTTTTAATGTATATATTTACATAAAACCCTTTTTTTAATTTTTTCTCTTTTCAAACTACACAGCAATTATGTGCATACTACAGCCTGGCTCAGAAGCCATAGATATGCACAGAATAACCGCAGACCCCATGCCCGACACAGCCATTAACGACACGGCCAGTAATACCACAACTGACACTCCAGCAACCAGTACCACCACGGCCAGTAATCCCACAACTGACACTCCAGCAACCAGTAACGCCACGGCCAGTAATCCCACAGCTGACACTCCAGCAACCAGTAACGCCACGGACAGTAATCCCACAGCTGACACTCCCGCGACCAATGCCACCACGGCTGCGACCACTGTAGAGGTCCAACCCCCACCAGTGGTGGAGGGGCTGTCTGGTGGGGAGATAGCAGGCATTACTATTGGCTCAATTGCAGGCGTAGCTGCTGTGGGTGAGTTGGGTCGAACGGACGTAGCCTTCATATAATATCAATTGTCTGTTCCTCATTGCATGCCATTTATCATTAACCAGAATGTAAACAAAAATGTGATATAGATAATAAAGGGGTTTATTGGTGAGTCCACATGATGGAAAGTATTGTGATGTGTTATCTTTACAAATTCCAAAAGGCCTCGCTCATATCTGTCTTTTGTTCTGCTTCTGTCTCTCCATCTCTCAGGTGGAGGAATCTTCGCCGCACTGAAGTACACTGGGAGAGTATGAGGTCATCCAAAAACTGAAGAGATGCTAGATTAGATAAGTGTTGACTTGACGATGGAGATGCTCCACTGAATGAAAGATCACAGTAACCTAATCATCTATGAACCATGAACCAAACTGGACCCAATGCAATTGATTCTTTGGAAGCAGAGCTGTTGCCACACTAAAGGTTGCGAGTTTGCTAATGTGACCTTAGAATGATTCAAAAGGGAAGCAGATATAACTACTGCAATTTCCAAGATTAATATTTCCACAGAGGCCCAGCTCAGTCAAGGAGGATGGTCACTTTACTGCACATTGATTTCCTTTGATGTAGCAGCATTAAATTCCAACCATCAACATGCAGTTTCACAAGACTGTGCAATAATGTCACGGCCTGTTGTCTGTCTTTTGTCGATTAGTCTTGTTTTAGTACACTTTTTCCCTGTGTTCCCAGTTCCCCTGTCTTAGTCCATGTTTTCCCTGTGTTCCCAGTTCCCCTGTGCCAGTCCGTGTGTTCCCAGTTCCCCTGTCCCAGTCCGTGTATTCCCAGTTCCCCTGTCCCAGTCCGTGTGTTCCCAGTTCCCCTGTCACAGTCCATGTATTCACAGTTCCCCTGTCCCAGTCCATGTTTTCCCTGTATTCCCAGTTCCCCTGTCCCAGCCCGTGTGTTCCTATTTCCCCTGTCCCAGTCCGTATTTGGCCTGTGGTCCGTTAGTGTTCATTGTCCCCTTCCTGCACCATGTTCTGTAGTTTATTACCTTATTAGTTCCACCGGCCCCTCCTGTCTTTGTATCCTGTCTCGTCTGGTATTTAACCCTTTGTGCTCCTGCTGTCCTGGTCGATGCTAGTGTGTTCCTGCCTTTGAGTTTAAAATAAAAACCTTTGGTGTTCTGGGTTGTGCTATAACATCACTGGGTCCTGTCCTTCCTCCACATTACAAACAAGCTCATACAAATATATTTATAAACTGTATATACAGCCGCAGAAACAATTAAGAGATCACTGCAGCAGTTTCTCATATTTTCACTACTTAATACATTTTCATTTTTTACTTACATGAAACATATGTGTTTTTGATTTGTAGGTTTATATAATCTTCCTATTGAAGTTGTTTTTTACCTTTACATTATTATTATTATTATTATTATTATTATACTATTACATTTTAAAGAATGTGGAGTGGACTCTTAAATGTTTCTGCCGGTCTGTAAAATGTTTCTGCATTTAACAGAAATCCTTTCTAGGAAGAAACATTTAAGA
>JAODOY010002340.1:0-10000 GCA_025399855.1 Forbesichthys papilliferus
GAGGGACAGAGGGAGAGAGAGAGAGAGGGAGAGAGAGGGAGGGAGAGAGAGGGAGAGATGGAGAAGAGGGACAGAGGGAGAGAGAGAGAGGGAGAGAGAGGGAGGGAGAGAGAGAGGGAAAGTGGGGGGAGACAGAAAAGAGACATTCTTATCGTTCCACTTCTCCTCCCAGACCTGGGGGGGAGGTGAAGGGGGGTGCAGCAGAAGTGGGCCGTCTGCCACGAGCTCTGTGATTTACGACGGCGTCCAAGCCTGCTGTGTTTTCTCCCTTGTGAGGTCGCGGCGCGGTCGAGCCGCCTCTATCGCCGTGACGACAAGCTCACTTCTCCATTCATAAGCGGTGGCGGTGCGTTCCAGCACAACACCGCCCAGCCCGTTGCACCCCCGCGGGCCCACCGCATTCACCTGACGTAACCATGGCGCCGACGTACTGTGCGTGCCGACGTGGAAGGTCCTGGAAGGAGCGTGAACCCGCGTGCTTCCCGGCTAACCCGTGGTCTCAGCGAGTGAATGTGACACGACTAAATATTTAAATGTGTGTCCAATCCATTTCCTCGCTCCCCCCCCCCCCAAACTAAACACTCCCCCACCCTTCGTCCCCCCGACAGTCAGAGAGCTGCCAGTCGTCCAGGATTCTGGCCAGTAAAGGACATGGCTTTACGATTAGTTGTGCTGCCTGCAGTTAAGAGGGTGGAATGTGTTCTGCTGTATGTGCGTGTGTGTGTGTGTGTGTGTGTGTGTCTGTCTGCGTGTCTGTGTGTGTGTGTGTGTGTGTGCGTGTCTGTGTGTGTGTGTGTGTGTGTGTGTCTGTGTGTGTGTGTGTCTGTCTGCATGTCTGTGTGTGTGTGTGTGTGTGTGTGCGTGTCTGTGTGTGTGTGTGTGTGTGTGTGCGTGTGTGCAGACAGGCTGCACCAAGGAGGTAAATAGTCACAAGGTGTGTCAAACAAACAGGCTCCTCCCCTGGCCGGCCACATCCCATAATACCACAGCATACTCCAAGGCGTCTCCACGGCTGCAGACAATTAGCTGTGACCGTGGTTATCCACTTCCTCACACACTGCAGGATTTACTGAGCGGCATAGCGTAGTTGTCCCGGAGCGCCAAGCCCATTAAAACAGCACCCCAGGCACGCCCTCACAGTGGCTTAGAACTTCACAGGAGCTCTGGCTGCTCCCGTGTTAGTGAGCACCACAATGCAACCCAGATGAGTCTCCCTGCCTGTTGACCCGGAGAGCCGCAGGGCTTTGTAACCAACATGGATTGGTGCCAATATGGCGCCTGTGATCTGGGAGACATTACCCTTGTGGCCCTCCCAGTCTCCTACTTTAAATTATTCCCGTTGACTTAATCTGCTGATCGGCACAAGGCGCGGCTGCAATTTTGTCAGCAGTGACTTATGTTGATTATTGCACAATGTCAGAAAATGTGCTGTGAGCTGGGCTCCTTCCAGATTCATTTACACCGCTCTCCTTGCAGCAATATGCTCTCACTGTAATTGCAGTGTTTTCAGTATAGCGACTAAATACAGATATTATCCGGCCAGAGATGTGTCCTAATCCTTCCCGGATATATTTGTGTTCCTCACTACATGAGTACTACAATACAATACACTTACAACTTGCGATGCAGACCAAAAAGCGTGTTCGGTAAAATAGGAGAGAAGGTCATCTTAATTACTGTGAATTACCAGAGGAAGCCATATCGTCGTGTTCGCTATGTGTGCATATAGCCCAACAGCGGGCCAAAGACCTTATCAGGCTGCTAAATTAGCCAACATCGCAGGGAAGGAACAGCACAAAGCTGTCTTGCTGTTAGCATACAGATTTACAGCCTAATTGGCCTTCAGAGTTAGCGTACTGTAGGTAGCCCTGCTATACTTGTGCCCTATTAAAAATACATTCACCAATTCATATGTAGAAGCTTTGTGTCATCAGAGTCACATTGTTAGCTTAAGCCACACCAGCTCTCCAGTTATTATAAAGTTGATCCACTGGAAAAGAATCAACAAAACATACATTAGTGCTCACATTCGCTCTGTTCTGTTGAAATCATTTATACCAACAAAGTTCCAGACATTATTGTTTAGCATATTAATAAAAGAAGGAAAGACCCAACAAGCTATATACAAAACAGTGTTAAAACCCGCTGCGACGATGCTTTGGGCCCTAAAGGTTACAGAGCACTTGGTCCATCTGAAGGTTGGGTAGAGCTACAGTACATGTGAAAAAGCACCCTCCTATCCTACAGGTGGCGCTGTGGTAGTCAACCAGTGAGAACGCACAGTGGCACCACAGAGACAGCATGACACAGGTCAAATGCCACTACAGCTGTCGTTGACTACAAGGAGAGTCACAGTGGGACTCGTCTTGACCTCATTGACACGGGACGGGACTGACATTGTGGATCAGCAGTGGCAGATATAAAACATGAGGAAATAGAAGAAATGTGTTTCATTAAAGACGCTTAGCTAAGAGGAATCATCGCATTTGACGGTGAACGTACGGGAACTCCCTCTTGGTTCAATTACATAAATAACATCAGATTTATCACAGAGGGTTTTTTCTTCGAGATTTATGCAGGAGAGATGCTGCTGTGACAGGGAGGATATTTATGCGAGGAGCGTTCCCTTGGAGCTGGATCCAAACATTTACTGTGTTTTATTTCCCAGAGGAGTAGTAAAGCTGCGTTGATAAAAATCTGGTCCTCCTCGCAGAACAACACAGTGTCTGAAATTCCTTGAGAAACATTATGATACGTGGTATTGGGGTCGTCCGAGCGCTTGGCCTCGATGTGCTCTCATGTTTGCCTTCCTGTAGAGTATTGATCTCGCTGGGGCTTGTTTGTGGGCCCGGGCGTCTAAAAGGAGACCTATCGATTTCCCTTTTCGGGTCCGACCGCATCAGAACCCAAGCCTATGAAATGAAAAGCCTAATAAAAACAAGTCTCTTTAATCATCCATAATCCAGCATGCATATTGACTGAAACACATTTGCCATGGATCGATGCTCACTTAATGGATGATCTTAATCCAAAATGAGGACAAATACCTTTCTGTTTCTAACCTCTAAACATGGAAACAAGGCTGAAGGAGCACTGAGATAATATTTAGGCCACATTCAAGAGTCATGGGCCACATATTAGGGAGCTCAGACTGCGAGAGGTAAGAGCTGTCATGCGATAGCCTATCATAAGATTCCTGGTGACATCTACCGCAATAGAGGTCCTGAAGCTGCTCAGCTGGAGGGCCATAAGCCATTACTCTGTGACGATCAATAAGACTTAGTAATCCATTACGGCGCGCTATGCACTCACGGTGTATACTGGATAGGCCTCCTGTACAATCTATATTTTATCCCTCAATCTTTACATTAGAGAGGCTGTGTCAATGTCTGGCCAGCAGGGGCAGTGTTGAGCTTACTAGTGACCCTGCATGCGTGTGTGCGTGTGTGCGTGTGTGTGTGTATGCGCGCACGCATGCGTGCACAAGCATGTGTGTTGAGAAAAACCTTTTAGATGTAGAAGTCAGTTAGTATTTCTATTTATTTTAGTGTTTTGCTCGTTGGCACAATTAAATACATAATATATCCATTCATATCTCTGCGTTAGTCTCCTACAATATGCACACTTCATTTTGTGCTGCCTTTAAAGCTGTCTTTTTGTGATTCACTGGTTAAAAACATCATCATAAAACACTGGTGAATATTCTGTAACAATATCATTAGAATAATTATTTTCCTTATTTAATACATTGAAGACTATTCATTGCTTTGCTGGTTTGTTATGACCTTTAAGTGTGGAACGCATAGTATGGTTAATAATCTATTGTTATAAAAATTGATACATTATAATAAAATATATTATGATGTATTGCACATATTAGATTGGGACACATTTATCTGCCTGTGGATGACATCACTTCCTGATTTAGGAGGCCTGCGGGAGGCTGCTGTTGCTCTGAGAGCGCAGGCCAGCAGAGCAGATCGTTGGAGGGGTTCCAGGGATTAGTCTGGTGCCCGGGCCACACCACTGCTCACGTGGTGCCGCTTAGTTAACACGGCTCCCTCACAACTCAGAGCCACCTCACGCAAGCTCCTTCTGCATCAAGTGCCCACAATTTATAGCCCCTTATAGCACGCACGCACGCACGCACCTGTACACGCACTCACGCAGAGCACGCACTCACGCACGCAAACACCTATGCAGGCACTCACGCGGAGCACGCACGCATGGATTCACGCACGTATGCAAGCATTCACTACCCTCACGCATGCATGCACGCACACACTCATGCAGTCACGCATGCAAGTAAGTGCACACACGTGCTGGGTTTCAATCTACATCTTATGTAAATAACCTCACTGTTTATTCCAGCTGGAAGCCTTTTCTGGTCCATTTAGTTTAACATGTTCAACTGATAAGGTCAGAGCACTGTTTTCATACTATACTGTAAGATATATATATATATAGCATAGGAACACACACACACACAGGTATAGGAGTGGGCTGGTATAGGAATCAGGACAGATGATTGATCACGCGTCTGCTGATCAGATCTTGTTGTCTCGGGCTCATCCGAAATCAAATTAGCACAAAATCATATTCTGACTTGGGATCAGCTCCGAGTCATCTTTTCGTCATAAATTGGATTTAACCGGGTAGGTGGCCACACAGATGTATATATACCTTGTATCAATATAAATATGCCCAATTAAACATCTGGAAAAAAAACACTGCAAACAATGAATCCAGGTATTACGCACAAGTAACAATTATACCGGCAACACATCATCAGATATAGTCAGGTCACCTTTTCATTATGAAGCAAGACTGCAAGAGCATCAATGTTCTTTTGTTTCGCCGTACTCCCCCCCCTCCCCCATCCCACCTCCCCCCTCCTGACATTGTGTGTGTGCGTGGCGCGTGGCGGAGAGGAGGGGGGGCAGCCAATAGGAGGCTCTGGTCCCTGCAGCCTCGCGGTAAGGAGACTGTGCCTGCCGATTCGTTTTGTAAGCGTCTCTGTGCGGCGGCAGCTCGGATACTCTGCGCTCCACGTCTCGGCGGTTCTCCCGGACCTTCCTCGGTACGATCAAGTTCAATTGTGAGGTGAGAAAACACGTTAAAAGCCAACTTTTGTATCCGTGGACCAGCCTGCAGTGTAAAGTTATAGATGTATTTATTTATCTGTTGTGCTCCACATCGGAGGAACGCGGTTACTCGTGCGTCATGCTCTGGATGTCCGGTGTGGTCGATTAGCGGCGGATGGCCGATCGCGTTGTCGCTAAAGCGGACTTATACTATGTGGTGTTGTGTGTGTGGTCACTCTGGTTTCTGGTACCCAACACGCCTGCGGGTCCATTTGGCGGGTGGCGCGCTTTGAACTAGAATGCCCGGCTCTGAATTAAATCGGCCGTAATATGAAAGTTACTTTTTACCCGCATCGCGTGATTATCTTAACCTGTATTTTAATTGGTCGATATTTGTAGTTTAGTCAACTTTAGGACTGTTGGTGCGATCATTTTGTACATCAGACCAGCTCCAAGTGTCTAGTCGTCTTTGTGGCGCTATTGTGGAGGCTGGAGACTGCGTGGTCCCTGAGATGCCATGATGGGCTGATGATGATGTAGGCCCTCACTGTACGCGCAAGTCCGGCGATATTTTAGGAGTCACGCAGGCCGTGACATTTGCGTCTTTGAACTAGGGGGCTATTAAAGCAGTTTCCACCGAGGCGCCGGATTAAAAGGAGAATGACGAGATTACTGTTTTGCCATCTGATCTGCGGGGAATCAGTTTCTGCTATCAGTGTTCTGGTTTTAAATATGTAAATATGTAAATATGTAAATATGTAAATATGTAAATATGTAATACGCATGTAGCTGGAAAAATGTGGGATGGCTCACTTATAATTAAGTTAGTTGCAAAACTTCTAATTGGACTGTTGAGAAGCAAATGCTAGAGAGAGAGAGAGAGAGAGAGAGAGAGAGAGAGAGAGAGAGATGTTGAGTCCAAGAGCTGTACGATGTGAAAGTAAAATCCTGCAATCCAGCGGTGGGTTGTTTTCTGTTCTGCGAGTTATTTTGAGGTTGTCAAACTAGAGGGGAAATATTCCACAATAATCACTTCTCTGCACGCACACATATGCACATGCACACACAGACACAGACGCATTGTGTTGATACTGGTGTGTGCGTGTGTGTGTAGGCAGCGCGGGCCAGTGTGCTTTGTAAAGGTGTTGGGCGTTTGGCCCATGGCGGCCATAGGATCTTCTGGGAGCAGAACCAGAATGAAGATGTGTTGGTTTGAAGTTCACAGATGAAAGAGAGTGGAATCTCTCTCTGATCAAAGTCACACTGACAACACCACAGCTACTGAATATTTAAAACCTCTGCAAATACCCCCCGCATGTGTGCGGGTGCACGTGTGTGTGTGTGTGTGTGTGTGTGTGTGTGCATGTGTGTGTGCGTGGCGTGGAGGGTGTTTTCTGATGGACAAGTTTTAACCTGAGTAAGTGAACTTGACTGGTTGCTATCGGACACGCTCCTCCCTCAGTTACATCCAGTAATGTCCCACATGCAGGGCTGGCCTGCAGGGGGCGCTGCAGGTGTGGAGAGAGGTTTCGTATTGTAAGAGCATCTCTCTAGTACCCTGTGATGACGTCATCACAATGATGATGACGTCATCACACTATGCACCATCATTGTGAAAAATAATTTTGACCGATAACCGATGCTCGTTAATCGATCATTAACCGATCATTAACCGATCTTAAACCATTAAGAAACAATATGAAAAAAGTTATTTTTAGAATGTAGGGGTGTCTGTTTAAAGGCCACCTGCTCATCATATGGAAGCGATATGCAGTTGGTGCCAGTCTGCCGACACGCCCCCAGTTTATGGAATTTTTTTTACCATGCCGCAGAATACAATATTTTTAAACAACAGTATTAGCTGGTCGCAACTCTTATTGTCATTGAACATCCCTAATGTCACGTGTGTCTACTGTGTGGTCACCACGGTGACAGGAGGGGGGGCTGATGACATTATCCTGCTCCAGATGGACTGAGTCATTCTAATGTCTCCCTCCCCCCCTTCCCCCACTTCCATGTCCCGGTCTCCACGGCAACATCTGGGCATAATGAATAGCTGTCCCCCATCTTGTGTGTGTGTGTGTGTGTGTGTTGCACTAATATATACTGTATATATGTACTGTGTGTGTGTGTGTGTGTGTGTGTTGCACTAATATATACTGTATATATGTACTGTGTGTGTGTGTGTGTGTGTTGCACTAATATATACTGTATATATGTACTGTGTGTGTGTGTGTGTTGCACTAATATGTACTGTGTGTGTGTGTGTGTGTGTGTGTGTGTTGCACTAATATGTACTGTGTGTGTGTGTGTGTGTGTGTTGCACTAATATATACTGTATATATGTACTGTGTGTGTGTGTGTTTTACTAATATATACTGTATATATGTACTGTGTGTGTGTGTGTTGCACTAATATATACTGTATATATGTACTGTGTGTGTGTGTTTCACTAATATATACTGTATATATGTGTATACAGTGTGTGTGTGTGTGTGTTTCACTAATATATACTGTATATATGTACTGTGTGTGTGTGTGTGTGTTCCACTAATATATACTGTATATATGTGTATACAGTGTCTGTGTGTGTTTCACTAATATATACTGTATATATGTGTATACATTGTGTGTGTGTTCCACTAATATATACTGTATATATGTGTATACAGTGTGTGTGTGTGTGTGTGTGTGTGTGTGTGTTCCACTAATATATACTGTATATATGTGTATACAGTGTGTGTGTGTGTGTGTGTGTGTGTGTGTGTGTGTTCCACTATTATATACTGTATATATGTGTATACAGTGTGTGTGTGTGTTCTGTACCTGGGCGGCTCTGTCCTTCCAGAGCACTAGTGACACATCACACCAGTGCCGATGGCTTCATTGTGACAGTGTGGCTCCTGGAGAGACAGGCTGGCTTCAGGCCTGGGTGCTCTGCTGGTGCATTGCTGGGCCCCTGCTCGAGCCCCTGCTTGGGCCCATGGTTGCCCTGGTAACACCAGGTGAGACGTTCCTCTGAGCCAGTGGCTGGCATGGGCAGAACTACCTGGCCTCCCAGTTTGTCCCAGTGCACCCCAGTACGATTTATTACAATTAATCATGCAGCCTTACTTTGTATGGCAGTTACATAAAAATACACTGGTTGTGCGTGTGTGAACGTGTGTGCGCGTGCGTGCGTGCGTGCGTGTGCGTATGTGCGTGTGTGAACGTGTGTGTGCGTGCGTGCGTGTGCGTGTGAACGTGTTTGTGCGTGTGTGTGCGTGCGTGCGCGTGTGAACGTGTGTGTGCGTGCGTGTGTGTGTGTGTGATCACCTGCTGACAGTCACCGGTGGCTTAAGGCAGACTGCAGATGCTTTGACCCACCGCAGCGACGAGACAGTGATGTCTTCAGGGCTGGAGGCTCTGCTGGCTGTGAACAACACACAACCAGGATGTCCTCTCCTCTCCTCCTCTAACTAACACCCCACACACACACACACAACCCCCGCGGTCGCCGTGGCAGCAGTGGAGGGCTCCAGCTGTTGTGCTGATCTGCAGCAGCTTCAGTGTGTTGTCACTAAATTAGACAGAAAGCCTGAGAGAGTAGCACCTCACCACCTTGCTCAGCGCGGAAGTTCACCAGTCATATGTGAGCACGCACGCACACACTCGCACACACACACACACGCACACACACGCACACACACGCACACACACTCGCACACACACACACACACATGCACACACACACACTCGCACACACTCGCACACGCACGCACACGCACGCACACGCTCGCACGCACTCGCACGCACACTCGCACACACTCGCACACACACGCACACACACGCACACACACGCACACACTCGCACACACGCACACACTCGCACACACACGCACACACACGCACACACTGGTCGCTGACTTCAGACCAGGCTTTGTTGGTCTATCACACAATCACTTTCCGCACTAGAGTCTAGACCACACCTCAGGTTTAGGCCAACACACCCACGGGCAAGTGCATTTGCTATTTAAACAACGTGGGCGCTGGACGGGAATATGACAACTGTGTCGGCCTGACACTTCCCGCTTTGAGCTAGGCGTTAGATATGGCCCATAGCCTCAGCAGTTCCAATTATCATAGGTTTACACAGTCACAATCATTACACACACCTGACACACAGACAGGTGGAGAGTAGGAGACAGACAGACAGACAGACAGACAGACTAGGAGAGAGATACTATAGATTCCGATCTCCTAAGTTACTTAGCGTGGCATTAAATGCATTTATCTGATCTCGTCTCAACTGGTCCACAGACCAAAAATATATTACATTAATTATTATATTACAATTAATATAACAATCCTCCAAGCTGTACATATCTTATGCTGTGTGTGCCTGTGTGCGTGCGTGTGCGTACGTGTGCGTGCGTGTGCGTACGTGTGTGTGCGAGAGAGAGAGAGAGAGAGAGAGAGAGAGAGAGAGAGAGAGAGAGAGAGAGAGAGAGAGATACAGGCAGACTGCTAGCTGGACTCCTTGAAGCCTGCCGGCTTAACTGGTCTGTTCTGAGACTAAGCACCATCTGGGGGAAGGAACGGCCGTGACAGCCAGTTAATAAGAGCTGGAGACACTGTGTGTGTGTGTGTGTGTGTGTGTGTGTGTGTGTGTGTGTGTGTGTGTGTGTGTGTGTGTGTGGTTGCAGGGAGACGGTTGCCATGTGTAACCATGCAACACATGTATGTACACAAACAGCATTAGGCTCCATATACAGTACATTGTTCATATATCATATTCATTATATCATACTAATATATCATATAAAATACAATATATCATACTAATATATCATATTGATTATATCATACTAATATATCATATACATACAATATATCACACTAATATATCATATAAATACAATATATCACACTAATAT
>JAODOY010002341.1:0-12211 GCA_025399855.1 Forbesichthys papilliferus
TTTATATCTCTCTCTCTCTCTCTCTCTCTCTCTCTCTCTCTCTCTCTCTCTCTCTCTCTCTCTCTCTCTCTCTCTCTTATCCCAGTATGATCATCTTACAACCAACGTTACAGCACAAACCTGACTGTCAACAGTAAAAAATGAGAAAATGCTTATCATATTCTGCTGATGGACCAGTACTTTTCCTTGGGTGATAAATCTATCAAATCCATTGATCTAATTACAGTTAAAAGAGTTATAATTACAATTATATGACACTGACATTGATAGTTACCGTACATTCTGTTTGCATGGTTGTGGAAACAATTCAAGGAGAAGCTGTTTTCCAAGAAATTGGATTTCACTTTGATGGGCTCTTCGAAGAAACGGGTCAGGGTCAGAGGTCAGCTGTCATCCAAAAACTAAAGATTTAGTATAGAGCCTCATATCCCAGTGACCCTTAGGCCTCTGAAGGCCCAGATGGGACTATGCTGTGTCCAGCATTGCACTTAACCCTTGCACAGCCTGCCCCACCCACCATGCCTCTTCTAGGTGGGACCGGGGCTTTGGGACACGGCTAAATGAACAGGTCTGCTCTCTGACATTGATTCGCTGGCACTACTTTGACTCAAATTCACACTGTGACACATACAAACATAAAAACATTTGTGTTTGCTAGATTATTTCTTTGTTGTAAAAATGCTTCTTGGCAATATGTTTTATACCATTGTAAAGACAGATTATTTACCTTTTAAATAGTGCCACATTTCTGTAAGGAACATGGATTTGTGGGATAAGGCCATGAAAAATTTGCCAAACCTTCTCTGATAATGCCAAACAGCTTTTATTTGAGAACTGTTGACTCTTGTTTTGTGTTGTTGGTGGATTGGATGATTGAAGTCTGAAGAAACAAGAAATAATATTGGCAACTTAACAATTTATTAATTTAAAAATCAGTAGTGTTGAAGACATACACAAGGAGTGTCCCTTTAACTTTACACAGCATGTCACAAAATACTGTGCCAAGTGTAAACTGTATACATTATCAGGCTTTGAGGTGGCTTCAAGCCAAGCCGTGAAACAGGGTTAGTTAATGCCACGCTGAACAGATTCTGTCCTCTGAGCCCACTGTAGCGTGCCTTGTGGGAGGTGTTTATCTCTAAGGGACACCGCAGATAGGGTGGTGTTTCCAACACTGGCTGTGGGCACATCTGTTCCTATAGGGAATGCAGAGCAGAAGGTTGGCAAAAGCAATCTCAGCTCTGACTGCTGACAGTGATGACTCTGCCTGGCATGTATACTGTAACAAAGGTTTATCCTAAACACATCAAACGTTGTGCCAACATACAAAGGGAAATACCTCCTTATTATGATTCACGCAGAAATGAAAACAGTTAGGTACTTCACTTTCCGTAATCTTGTTTTAATGTCACATTAAAACAAGATTACGGAATGTGAATTGCAAAACCCAATTTTATGGTGTTTTGCAATGGTCAATTTAGCTCATCTAAATAACCCAGACCTACTTTTGCAGCATTAATCCTCAACATAACACATTTGAATCATAAGCGTTTCCCTACTGAACATTCTACCCACAATGCACTGTGGCTCTACTTAGACGGCCGGCACTCACAGAAGGTGCTGGTCGCTACTACAATACAATCTAGTAATACGGAACAAACTAGCGTGTTATTCTTGTTGATGATACAGACAGATTAATGGTACAGTTCTACCAGAGGAGCTTTACAATGTAAATGCATCCATTACATTATGTGGTGAGCTATTGTTTTGAGGAGAGCTTGTCAGGTCAAGGCATAACAATGTATATTTAGATACATTGTCTGTCAATGGTGCACCAATTCATATGAGTGCATAACTTCTACAGTACCACACTTCTATATTATACATTGGAAAAACATGTTAAATCTTGGAATAGTTTAATGCAGTATTAAGTTAAATTCAACATATTCAGCGGATATCTCGTGTTCTGCTATAGCTGCTCGTTCTGTTTACGTGCTTTAAAAAAACAATCTGTTGTTTCTACAGAACCCTGGGTTTGTAAATGGGAAATCAAACACAGTGGTACAGAGTGTACCACACAAAAGTATTGTTGCCTTGGCAATGCATTGCCAATGTGTGGGGCAGAGCTTCTGAAGGGCACCCTATGGCATTGAAGGGAGAGGTGTTTTTGTCTTTGTCAATATCAACAAGTTTTCCCCAGAAAGACTAACTATTCCTTTAATACTCTGGGAAAAAGATGAAGCAACTAGACCAGACCCTCCTAACCTTTCTCCCAAGTTACATAATTGAGGTTTAACACTTGAACAATTGCCTACCATGTTCATAGTTTGATACTCTCTTGTTCTTCAACAATGAAAATAGCACATTTTTAAGCCACACTTTCTTCAGAGTCCTCTGAAGCTATGTATGCGTAGTGGTCTTCAAAGACATGTAGATAGGAAGGTGGATTAAAACTGTGAGGCATAGGAGACAAAATAATGAAATAATGTCATGAACAAGCAAACACAGAGAGAGAAGAGCCAGATGCCCTCATATTCCCTGGTATGTGCACAGAGGAAATAGAGTACAGATAAAGCCTACTGGAATGCACTTACTTTTGTTCAGTAAAATGAGTCTGTTTTGACTATAAAAGAATATTTAAGGCAGCCAACCAAATGCCTTTAGATTATCAGAAGATTGCATCATCACTTCCCCACAAACATAATAAAAAAGGACATAATACATTAGTTTTGCAAAAATAAAACAAAGTTATTTTTCAATTTTAAACGTCCTCGTATAATTTAGACAGTGGAAAAAGTCAAGCGGAATATATTCTAGATGCTTGCAGGCCCTGGTGGCTAACAGTCCATGTAGCTTACAGGCCGAGCGTTGAGAGAGGGAGAAGATAAGTTATTGACAGTTAGGAGAGCCTGGGCTGCCAGCCAGGAGCCTTCAGCTATTTTAAGGTTGCTGACTGTGTGAAAGTAAGCTCAATACAAAGTTCATGACTTATAGCCAAAAACTGAACCTGTGCAGGATTAGTGTATGTGCTTATGTGTGTGCTTGTGCATGCATACAAATGTGTGATTTTGTGTGTGCATGCATACAGTATTTTGCTCATTTGTGTTTTGGCCTACAATAAGGTACTGCTGAACTCTGGACATGGTTGACCTACAGTATATCAAGGCTTCCAGCTGGAGCCCCTCAGCTAATTGTGAAGGTGTCTAAAGCTGTGTGTCGGTACTGGGAGTAGATTGTCGTAAACTCTATGACGCTCCTCTACCTATGACAGAGGAACAAAGAAAACTCCATTTCCTTTTGGTGTGATTTCATAAACTTGACAGGGAACACCACATTCACTTCCATAAAAGCTGAATTTACTTATGCATTCCTGCAGGGAAAACCACTTCCACCATATAATGTATTATTTCATGACAATGTTGTATTCTCCATGTATGAGTTGTTACAATTATTTCAAATGTCTATTTTTTATTTATAATAAGTGTATTGAGACATTGTCGTGTACTTCAACTTGGACTTGACTTGACCACTCATTACCATAAGCATGAGAAACTCACACAGTTCAAATCTGCGGAAACATGTCTCTCATCTTACAATATGATGAAGAAAACATAATAGGGCTAATATGCTATCAAATAAATGGAAACATTATTTGTTTTGCTTGATCTTTACACCCAAGTTAATTTAAAATCCCTCTGGCATAAACAGTTGTAAAACCTAAACCTGTATTTGTGTCCCCAGGATATTATCACGTGTACTGACACAGCGTTCACAATGTCAGCCAACTATTCATAGTCCATGTGATAGCTTGAGAAGCTGCAGCGTCAGTAGATGCAATCTAGGCTGAGATGGGGGTCATTGGAAAAACATCTTCACATGACAAAATATGCTGTTGTGAGTGCTTTCAATACATATTGTTATTGACTATGGATGAATAAACAATTTAAAACAATGTCATTGGAATTCAGAAGTTTTGGTTCAGTAAAATCGGTATTTAAATGAATACATTTTTTTTTTAAATTACATTTTGTCAACCATTATATTGTCTCAAATAATATAATTGAATGCGCTTTGAAACAGAGACACTAATTAGATGGGAATTTTCAAAACAGCGGGACTGAATAATCAAAATCCAATCATTGGAATGTAAAGTTCAAAGGCCATATACATATATACAAGTATGTGTAGATCCGCCTTTTTAGAACTGACAATAACTCTAACGTCTCATTAAAAGTTAATTAATGATAGGAAATTATTATTAATAATTTTAAATGAGATCAAGCAGAAGGAAAAATGTGGTCATTGGCTCACAGATTTTTGCTACAAAATAAAAATGTTTTTAAGATAAACAAGACTAACATAATATGTTAATAGTAATAATAATGTTAAGAAAAAAATACATGTTGCTATAAATTATAAAGAATACTATGTGAGTAATGTACATGTTTGTTTTTTTCAATGGCACAATCCAGGCGGTTGCTAGGCGCCATGACCTCTAAAAGTTACATTTGTGGATGCACAGGGTGAACTGAACTCTGCAATAAGTGAGGCTGTATTTTATTTCTGTCACCTTCCCCCTTCTCCAAACACACACACACACACGCACGCACGCACACACACGCACACACACACACAGATGCATGCTTATACCACAGAAAGGGGACAATCATCCCATACCTATAGAAACATTTATATAACACAATAACACACTGCAAAGCTCTACTGACATGCTATACGGTCTTTTCTATAGAGATCCTGAAACACTGCTGTTTCAACCCCACCATTAAACCGCCGTCATACAAAAACTACTGACCTCTGAGAAATAAACCTAAGGGATATATAGCAAAGGCAGAAAGAAATGTATGGTGAGCGCTACAGTATACATGAATTTACCCTGCATGCAACCTGTTGTGTCGAACAAACGGTGGAGTTGACAATAATCTTACTGAACCACAGCGATAGCCCATCTCACATTTGTGTCAGTTGTGCCACTTAGTTGTTGGTCATTTGTATGCAAATACGTAAATATCACTAAATATGAATACAATCTGCCAGCTTGGCGTGCGCCTTTACAGAGGCACACATTGTCCCAGCTGCTGCCGCCATTCGTTACACTCAGCAGTTAGCATGAAACAAAAGCCGAGACACAGCAACAAAGGAGCAATGACGCTGGGTAAACATAGTTGGAAGACAGAATAAATAACTGCGGCTTGTCTGCTTTTGTGGGGGGTAACAGAACCTCACGGTGTGTGTCTGTGCGGCTCTACAGGGGTGTGTATGTGTCCTTCGATATACAGTATATGTGCGTCCATGGTTTGTGTGTGTGTGCAGCAAACACAGTGAACAAACACATTGGAGCGACATGAAGCTCCAGATGGCCACAGCTGTTGATTGGTATTTAAACGTAATGCAGGTGCCATTGTGGAGCTGTCGGTGTGCATATACTGTAGGCCTCTTGCTACGAATAATTTAACATGTAACTATATACGTGTGTGTATGCAGTTATAATGTCTAACTCGGTCAAATCTCAAATCTGATGAGAACTTGGCTTAGGCTATTCGACTGTAGCCACTGGCCAAAATCTATGGACCTCATGTTTTCCCGATAATATAACATACAAATGCCACATGCGCTGAACGTTGAGCTGTTAAAACCATTTTGCTTGCCAGAACGCAGCTGAGACCGCCTCTATCACCACAGGCGTCTGTTTCCTATATGCTGATTCTGTAGGTCTGTCCACTGAGGTGCAGAGGTCTGGTGGCCTCAGCTTTGGTGTAAGCAGCTGTCTAAGAAGAACCTCTCGGGCCAAGAGGAGAGCTGCAGTGTATGTAGCATCTTGCTGGCTTTCATTTTATGGCAGCAGGAGGACTACTGTTATGGGTACACCTGAGAGAAGGCTGTTTACAGCTCACTTTACAGCCGTTAGTCCACCAACATGCGCGAACGAAGCCTTGGGAGGGTCCTAAATCATGATTACACTATTTAAATGCCATCCAATGACAATGCAACAGTGTTGAGTGCTGTGTGCGGAGTATATACACGGAGATGCCACTACAGTTGATAAGAGCTGAAAGTACATGCAAATAGAATTCAGTACAGAAGATCTCCTCTGCAGATACCTTCATTTATCTTACTGCTATCGCACTCAGCCATAAAGCGATCTCTCGGGAATATCAGGGCATGTGTCAGGACCCTATTTGTGTTGTGATGTGTGTTCATGGGCCGGTTAATTGTGGGTTCGTCTGTGTGAGAATCTGTGTATCTGGATAAGTATGTTTGTGTGCGTGTGTGTGTGTGTGTGACTTGACGTATTCATCTGTGTGTGTGCCCTTTGCATGTGTCATACTGTATGGTGTGTACACACACCCATATGGAAAGTGCCTCCATGCTAATGGGGGTAGACCAATGTGACTAGAGAAGTCCTCCACCTGGACAGTGTGTTACGTGCACAGTGCGTGACCTCTGTGACTGTGCTTTGTGTCATTTATTAATATTATGTTGTGTGTGTGTGTGTGTGTGTGTGTGTGTGTGTGTGTGTGTGCGTGCGCATGTCGCCAGGGGCGGAAAAAGTAATTGTCTATATATAACTATATATAACAACTAGATACTCTACAGTAGCTGGATATTACGTGTATATAGATACCACAGTAGTAGTATTTAAGTAAATGTGGTCAGGCATTAACTATATCAAAAGCATAGGGCTATCCATAATACATGTAGGTACAGTACATTGTGGTTAATCTAAAGAAGGTTGGATGGAATATGAAAGTTTCTTAGTTTTCTTTTACTCTAAGCTTATTCAGAATAAGAAAATGTGTTTCTTATATCCAGGCTATTTACAGTTACTTAGGCTGCTATTCACAGCATATTGATTATAATTTAAGCATTGAAAGATCTCTGTAATCACAATATCCTTGAAATAAAGTTCAATAAATTTAGCAGTTTTGGGACTTTTTGGCAAATCTCATAATAATAATTAGCATGTCTAATAATTAATTAGATAATTAGATAATTAAGTATTTAAGTATTTATTAAATGTATTGATGTATTGACTTACGTTGGTTTTTGTTTTGCCACGAATCGATTTTTTAGAGGTCATTTTAGAGGTGCAAAATTGTCAATTTACTCAAAACTAACAAATCGTATAATGAGGTGGAATACCGGTACTATACAAATCTAAGTTCTTACTGCCTCCTAGTGGATTGGACAGTGTTCTACAGTTTCAACTTCTATCATCTATACATCCAAAATGGTGTCCTCAAGGGCAGGTTAACACATTGTACTACCACATTGTATTACTTTGTTAGTCTTAGGTTAAAGAATCTATACCGGTATACGCCTGGATTTATAGGTTATATCTTTTAGTCACTCAAAAGTATTTTTCTTGCTAATGATCAAACACTTAATATTGTTAGTATTTTTTTATTGACATTTTTTAGGCCTATATGTAGCCTAATTCATTTTTTCTTAGTCTATTATTTAAGCAGCATCAGCCATAATAACAGCCTCTCACTTCACCTTTTTTTAGGAATCATGACAACTGTGTAAAATATCTTATACACAGGTCTAGCTACAGGTGAAAAAAACATTCTGCTTTGAATATAGGCCTAATACTCACTAAGCAAACATCATACAATCACACAGCCACGGCTATATATACCTTGCACTTATTGGAAAACAAATGGCCTGTTACCATTGCCTTTTTGTATAATATGTCACATTTCTCAACCAATTGACAATTATAATAGTTTCAATCTCATTTATTCTCCATTGTGTGTTTATGTTACTAATGCTATATAGGCTGCAGATATAGCGTTATATTAAGGGGTTGGGATCCCAACTACAAGCTTACACTGACAATCTGATTTGATTGAAAACATTGTAAATCCCATGTTAGCAGCCAGGGCATTCAATCTCACCACTTCACCCCCCACATATCCTGTCCCATAAACCCACTTTATAATCCCAAAGCCTTTTTTATTTTTCTGGCCAGTGTTGTCTGCTCCCACAAATCCTTCACTGCCCCCGTGAAATAAATCTTTTATCTTTTCTGTGCATTCTGCACGTGTTTGTTTGTATGATAGGGGGGTGGGGGGCTGGGTGCCAGTAACCATGCACAGATGGCAGTGTCATCCTGTAGGCTAACCTGTTCAACTCTGGGCACACTTAAGAACAGTATATATCAATTGAATGACCGCTGAAAACATACACAGGGACATTGATGGTCAAGGTCATGTAGGATGCCAGTTGAATGACCTACGAGGCTCTGAGATTTTATTGGAGATTTTATTGCCCTGGACGTTTTAACATTTTAGCTGCTATCCTATTTGCGATTTGTGTGGATGTGAGCTCGGGGATAACCTTTTTGACCATCCTCTTAGATAAAGCGCGGTGTGCCCTTGCCAGTTGGCGGGCGTGACATTTGTGCCAAGAAAACGAGACACTGCCATTCTGTTTAGAGCTGCAGGAGGATAATAGCTTTGCATCTGCATGATTAATGGTCTGGTGTACGGATAATGTAACTTTTAGCCGTGGATTAAACACGAAGAGAATTTCTAAAGAGGAATATATTTAATACATTATTCGATTTAGGACAAAATAGCGACATCACTGGATTTATTTTTTCCAAATTTTTTTCTACTCCACCCTCTGCACCAAACAGTAGGCCTACATAGTTCCGCTGGACTAATTCAAACTTCACGATCTGGCCTAGACAAGCCTTTCACGCGTCAACTAAATGTTAAATAACTATATTCGGAAATAGCACATTTTTACATACAATACAACCTCATTGTAAATAATACTTAGAGGTGCGCGTTCTCGGCAAAGCGCAACATCAGCACCGGTATCTGATGCGCGTCCCCGCCCCGGCAGAAGCAGCCCGATATCCCGGGAAGAGTAGTTGGAACGGTGCGAGTTAAAGTTGGGAAAAGGGGGGTGAAAGGATGCTGTCGTGCCCGTTGAAGAAAGAACAACCTGTCATCTAATTAACATAGCCTGATTTGTGAAACGGCTCCTAGTGAAGGATGATTGGCAAAATACTGGCCATAAGCCTTTTATTTTTTGGTTTTCAACATTGCTCATCACGTAAGTCCAATGAAACAACAATTATTCATATATTTCTGTGCAATCGCTAGAGTATTTGAAGCAGGTGAATACATGTCTACTTGGGAGATTGTTTATATGATATTTTATTAAAAACTATTCAATAGGAATTAACAGTTCCCCTTGAGGGCAGGTTCTGTAGGTGCTGGGATATCCAAGGACAGCACGTTATAATTAAAATCATACATATTATTAGAACACATGTATTGGGTCTGTGTTAGTAAACAATCAGTAGGCAATGGACAATGTGTTATGTATTTTAATACATCATATCATAACTGGAGAGGCGCAATGCATCCCATAGGATGTGTGCAGCATTGCTCGCACAAGACTGTCTGCATTGCGGTGCTTTCTAGGGCCACTACGTAAGTTTTCTGTGTCGTTCAACTATTCCATCTATGCGCGGATCGAATACAGTTGATAGTATATTTGTGCTGTATTGAACATGATAATGTCCTCCTCGCAGCTACAATTTGTCCAAAAACGCGTCGTGCATAGCAGGCTATATGGAAGATGGAGTGACTTAACCTTCTTTCCGTGTATGGGACCAGCCCACTGCAGCACTTTTGGCATACGGCGTGTTCATTACCTGTGCAAAACCTACGCAGCCGTGTTTTTGTAGCTTGTCCTGCAGTTGACTGCGCACAAAAAAACGCAAATCAGAGGTATATTGCTATAGGTCGTTAACTGATTTGGCAAAAAGGTGGATTTGTGTGAAAATATTGGTTCACGTGCAACACGCTACGTGCCATACGCTATTCGTTTATTAATTATTAAAAACTGGCAGGACCGACTGTAAGATAATGTCTGACTGTCAAGTAGCCTGGAATGTGCACAGTGCCACCATGACTCATTAGTTTTCTCATCCAGGCGAGGAGAATGCTGAAACGTGATTTCTTTGCAGTTTTGAATGTTAATTATGGTGTTAATAACAGTAAGTTGCGAAATGCTATGCTTATTTCAGCGGTAACATACGTGAGGTGAGGCTAATATTGCTAAATGTCATTTTTAGGCATGCATTTAGCAGCTACCATGCCGGTGATATGCACCTACATGCTTTAGGTGTGTATATCTTGATGTTGTTTGGCAGTGCCAACAACCTTGGATGCAAGGAATTGGCGCAATTGATGCAGAAAATGACTCAGTAATATCAATTTTGGTACAAAATATCCTACACACTGTTTACATTGATAATTACAGAAAGCACAGCATTTTTGTTCTGTATGTAGGCATATTCAATGAGTTTGTGAACGAACACTGGTCTCACTCATAAAGAAATGTATTATGGTCCATAGATGGTGCTAGAGTTGACTACTCCAATTACACAATGCATCCTTAGCTCAAGTTAGCTCCATATCTGGTATCCATGGTATCTATATGTATTCCATGTTGGAACGATTGTAGGCCTACACGTTACAGTTAAGGAGCACTGTAGGTGCAGTTGAGAGGCATGCCTTGATGGGCTGCAGGTGATCCAGAAGTCGCTGGTTTGAATCTTGCAAACTCCTCACCAAGTGTCCTTGAGTGAGACAGCTAACCCTAACTGCTCCATGGTGAGGCAATGCTGTACAGCTCTTTGAGTGGCCGGAAGGATGGAAAAGCACTATATAAATGCAGTTCATTTACCATTAATACACTGCACATATATTTTCAGCTCTACCTTGAAGCATGTCATGAAGCACAGTTCATAATTAGGATAGCAGTGGTTAGAATGGTCAGACCAGTGAGCATCCTTAAGCAAGAGACCTCCTCCATAACACACACTGTAGCTTCAGACAAACGAGATTGAGAGACATTAGTTATAGCTACTGTAAATTATATGGTAATTTGGACAGTTATATGCAAAAGACAGAAGCGGAGAGCTTGTGCATCTTAAAGGCAAATGCTAACAGTAATTTAGATGCACTTCAAACACTGTTACATTATGAAATGGGAGACATACACTGCCTGCATAGCCAAAATAAAATGTGCCCCACTTTAGCATGATTGCGGCTCGCATTCGCCATGACATTGTTTCAACAACCTTATGCAATGTCACGTTCGTTTTGGTCGAGAGGAGTTATTATTAGATTCCTGCTGTCTGAGCTTGGCGTGCGTTGTGTATCTGTGATCAAGGTAGATGATAAGGAGCATCTAAGCCTTTGTTTATTGGTGGCCAATACACTAAAGCCAGACTATGTACGACATACTGCAGGCCAGTGGCTCTGCACGGTCACAGCAAATGAAGAGGCATTCTTCACTGCTTGGCAGTACGTCACCACAGGCCAGGTCAGCTATTAACTTGCTCTGTAGATGTGCACAGTGGAACTGTGCCCGTTTTAAAAGGAGCCTCAGATCCCAGAACACACGACCTTACACAGTATAGGGTGGGGCCAAGACACAATGCATTGCAAATGTAAGGTGCTTGCGTGTAGCCTATCTGTGCGTGTGCGTGTGTGTGTGTGACTGTATTGGGAGTGTTTGATTTATAATCATAATGGTTGATGTTAGCGCATTTCGCAGTTCAGTTGTCCTGTTGTGTTTATAGAGCTGACACACGTGTTTATCTGCGGGGAACTGATATATAGGGAAGAATGACGAAACTTCTATTCTTAGAGAGCAGTGATGCCCTGGTGATACACCATTCTTACTTGTTCCTTGTTATTCTTTACATCCTTGCTCCATCCGTGGTGGTAGACAGACACTGTGGGTGGGTCTGCTTGCCTGGCCATGAATAATTCAGCAGACCCTCGATTGGGTGTGTTTTGCACATTTCTCAACACACTTAGGTGTGTGTTGTCCAAAACCCCAATGGCAATACAGCCGCAGGCTGCCCAGTAGAGGTGACTTCATGCATACAGAAGCAGCAGTTGTCACGTGTGAGTCAAGAGGCTAGCTACCTTAGCATGCAAGTACAGCAGACTGATGATTCAGCAAAACCACACCACAGCCATACCACTCCCTAGCGTGTCTCAGTGATAGATGGAATACCAACGCTTGGTAATGTATTGGAAAGAGACTGACCGACTAGAGGCACTTGGCGGGCATACAGAGAGAGAGAGAGAGAGAGAGAGAGAGAGAGAGAGAGAGAGAGAGAGAGAGAGAGAGAGAGAGATAGAGATATAGA
>JAODOY010002342.1:2500-12211 GCA_025399855.1 Forbesichthys papilliferus
GAGAGAGAATACAGGAGGGGGGGGGGGTCATGGCTGTCAGCCATGGTTGTGGGGAAACCCCCAATGTTGGAGAGATACACTTCATCACTTGTTTCCTTTTATTAGGATTCTCTCTCTCTCCCTCTCTTTCTCTCTTTTTCTCTCTCTCTCCATCTCTCTCTCCCTCTTGCCATTCCATTAATATGCTTCATGCTTTTCCCCAGAATGTCCTAGAATTTCACTCTCTTTGTCTTTTGTTCCTTTCAGTACACACACGCACACGCACACAGACACACACGCGCACGCGCACGCACACACAAACACACACACACACACACACACACACGCACACACGCACACACACACACATTAATACTAGGGATGGCTACAGATACCGACACGTTGGGTACCGATCTGATTCCAGTGTTACATTAAGTTTTAAGACGCACAGGGCAGGAGGTGCTGTGACAAGACGCCTTATTTCACCTCATACAAAAATATGGCTACAGTAGTATTTATCACATTTAGCGTAGCTAGTTCATTATTATACATATATTTTAATGGCCTAGCTGTATCCTGTGTTGAGGTTATATGCAGAGCTGACTGACTATCATTGTATATATGATGCTAGTTGTCAGATAATGATTATTAATAATTATAGGCAAGACTTTAATATCAATATGTAATAGGTCATATACTAGTTATTCTCTTAGAATAATGACCGCAGAAGTCTACATTAATATGTACAGCACAATCATTTTCATATTTGTATGTAAAATGTATGCCTAAAGTTGTATTAAATTAAAAGTGCCTTTTTGTACACTACTTTTTACACTACTTTTTATATTTTATCGGAGGGTTTCTATGGTGACGTCATAGTGTTTGTTCAGTGGGGAACCGTCAAGGGCCTCTAGGCCTAAGACAGTAAATGATATCCTATCCAACATCTAAATACAATGGTTCTGACTACATGTTCTCTGTCCATTCAGTTTGTGTTGGAATGTGAAGGGTTAAATGGAGGGTCTGCTAGGCTTATGCAGCTCTGTGATTGGTGATGCCCTATATACTTTTACAGAGGGCATCGTAATGAGAAATATATTTTCAAATTGACCACTCATATCATCCCTCTAAATGGGCGGCTTTGTTATCTCTAACTTTATGACAAGTTCCGACTGATGTGGGGCAAAGGATCAGGTTTTTTGGTGTTTTTGACGCTCACTGTCCGCTAGGAGGAGAATGTTTCAGAAGTGTTAGCCACGTTTTTTTCAATGTTAACTTTTTAATGATAAGCTGGGATTTTAAATAAGAAAAGTAAGACCTAGGCTATAGCTTCTAGGTTATTCCTTAATTTGGTGTGGAAAACAAAATAGCCTATTCAAATATTAAAATATCATTAAGTAATAATAATCAAAATGCAAGTAATTTACAAACTGATAGGCCTCCACGTCAACTTATTATTTAATGGCCACTGTGTATTTTTGGTTATATTGGCTTATTTGGGAAAACACATTGTAATGATTAGATGATTAGTCTACTGGTCACTCTGTAGGACACGTTGACCAAAGGCCCTTCCAGACAGAAGGTGAGAGTGGCACACTGTGCTCTGAAACCTATTCATTCCTATGGCTTTAATCAAATTATGCTTTTTGCTCCCGGAATGGGGGGGTCAGAGGGCAAAGGTTGAATAGTCACAGTTCGCTGCTGGTTTGAATACGGTCTATGGTCTCCACTGACCTGCTCCATGGGGGGTCTGCTCCGGGCCCGGCTGTGGGTGCAGAACAGGGCCAGGTCAAGCAGGGCCCCGCCCACTGCCAGTGGCCAGAGGCCGGCACGTTGGTCCAGGAGCCTCACGCAGTCCTGAGGCCCCGGGTTCTCCAGCTCTGCTGTCAACAGCTCCCTCTAGTGGACACACAAGGTAGTAACAGCATATTAATGCTGAATGTGGTGAAATGGAATAGGCATGCTATAGTACAGTAAATAAGTACAATATCCTTCTCACCAGGTGAGTCTGTCTGGTCGTCTCCTGGAACACCTTACGTCCTGTGACGGTTTCCATGACAACCTAGGAGAACAGCCCCACTAGAATCAGAAGTAATACTAGTACAGCTAGTACACATCGAGGCTAAAGGACAGTACTAGTAGCATTACCATTCCAAAGCTGTACACATCGAGGCTAAACGACAGTTTCCCGGTGCGGATGTACTCTTCGGGCAGGTATCCCAGGTTGCTATGGAAACCTGTATCCACGGTGACGGTACAGCTGTGATTTGACAATGTTGGCCGGAGACGGATCACTCCCACATCGGAGATCTTTGGCTGCAGATTATCATCCAGTAGGATGTTGGTGCTGTACAGGATCAGGTAGAGGACAGATTATAGCAAACAGACCTAAACCAGTGCTTCCATACGTGTGGCGGCATATCTGCTGCAGGTGTTAAGGTGCTACAGGTGGAGGTGTTACAAGTGGAGGTGCTACAGGTGGAGGTGCTACAGGTGGAGGTGTTACAGGTGGAGATGCTACAGGTGGAGGTGCTACAGGTGGAGGTGTTACAAGTGGAGGTGCTACAGGTGTTACAGGTGTTACAGGTGCTACAGGTGGAGATGCTACAGGTGTTACAGGTGGAGGTGTTAGAGGGGTGTACCTAAATGGGGGTACCTGGACAGGGTCCCACACACCAGTGGCTCGGGGATTGCCAGGTAGTGCAGGTGGTGCAGGGCCTTGGCTGTTCCCTTGACGACGTCCAGACGCTGTTGCCATGAAAGGCAGCCGTAAGGAGGCCGCACGGTGCCCCCAGCAGGCAGGTCCTGGCGGTGCAGGCGGCAGTGCAGAGAGCCCTGGGCCAGCAGGGGGCAGGCCAGGCAGCAGCTGCCCTCCTGGGCAAACACCCCCAAAAGCTCCAGGATGTTGGGGTGCCGCTGCCTGCCACCACACACACACACAGTGTCAGACTGCCCTACAGGCCCTCTGAGGTACTGCATAGCTCAGAGGGCTATATGGGCATCATGTACGTAGGCTAGCAAGCGCAGTGTAAAAGTGAGATAACCGCAGTTAGCGCTGTGCCATCGCATTTAACGTTGGGTGTACTTAAGACGGGCCCTTAATAGTATTTAAGGCCCTATGTGTCTACAAGTGTCAATACATTGAGTAATAGCTGCTGGTACATACAGACGATGTGCTTCTGACTCCTTCACAAAGGCTTCCCACAACGTCCTCCATGAGCTCCCGGTAACCTTGACAAGAGCACATGCAACCATGACAACCAGCAGGCAAAAGCGTGTGTTGACGACCAACTTCCACATCCTAGCTTCCTGTTTGCAGAGCAGTCGTCTCACCTGGGTGAAGCGCTTTACCACAAACGCCTGGCCTCGTACACTTCCTCTGTACGTGTCACAGAAACGCCCCTGGGACAGTTTCATGTCAGGGTGGAAGTCTCTGGTTCCCCTTAAGACGTCCTGGTAGGTGAACACAAGACCGTGCTGCAGCTCTGCAGGCAACACAGCACACTACTGGTACAACACAACACACTACTGGTACAACACAACACAACACACTACTGGTACAACACAGTGACAACACAACACACTACTGGTACAACACAACACACTACTGGTACAACACAGTGACAACACAACACACTACTGGTACAACACACTATTGGTACAACACAACACAACACACTACTGGTACAACACAACACACTACTGGTACAACACAGTGACAACACAACACAGTTCAGTTATGTTGAAGTTGTACCGCTTGGTTCTGATTCTCTTGGTGGTTCATGGCTGGAGGCTGACACACACTCTGAAATATAAATTAGTATTCAAACATCAGTGTCAATTTTTGGGTTTCACTTCTTGTTCTAGTTGCAATCTCAAGAGCTCACACTGTCCTCTACCCCTCCCCCACACCTCTCATAGCCTCACACTGTCCTCTACCCCTCCCCCACACCTCTCATAGGCTCACTGTGGCCCCTCCCCCATGTGAGCTGTACCTGGCCGTAGCAGCAGCAGCGCCCTCTGGTGGCCCATGTCCTGCAGCACATCCAGCAGCTGGTCCAGTCGGTGGTTCTGCTGGGCCCAGGCCCACAACAGCTCCCTGGTGGGGCTCCGCCCTGCCGCTTCCACGCGCTCCGCCCGCCGCACCTCCAGCCAGCTGGGCACGATGCGGGAGGCTGGGGGGAGGCTGGTAGTTTACAGTGCCCTCTCTGGTGCAGTGTGTGTACTGTACCCTGTATACTATAAATACTAGTACTGTCACCCTACCTGCTGTTATATACATTACTTACTGTAACCCTACCTGCTGTTATATACAGTACTTACTGTAACCCTGCCTGCTGCTATATACAGTACTTACTGTAACCCTACCTGTTAATAAATAGACCTACTCTCACTACCTGCTGATAAATACAGTAGGCTACTTGCTAGAACATGTAACCGACTAGCTTTCAAATAGTATCTACTAAATCATAACTGCCAGCCTGGGGATATGGCAGTCTGGAATCATCGCCATGACAGATGTTGTAGCCTACAGTAACTCAGTGAACTCACATTTGACCAAGTACCAAGACAAGTAACCAAAATAGCGGCCATGTTAGGGTACCCACCTAAAGCTCGCCACCCGAACCGCTCGTCGCCACAGTCGATGATGGTACAGAACTGTTCTACGAGAGCCGGCGGCAGGTCGTACAGAAACACGCACGGCTCCATGTCGCAGTGGAGTGACACGGGCGCGGCCCGTGCGGGCTCCACAGTTACACCACGGAGGAAATCCCCCCGTGACGTCTGTGTTGCTCTGAGGTGTCCAGGCGGGGCACGGAATATTATATCAAGAAACCAGTCAACTAATTCTAAGTTTAATGTGTCTTATCTGTGACTATCCGGGTTAACCGAATTATATTTAATGTAGTACTAAAAGTACGGTAGGCTAGCATCAGTATTCTACATTGAGACATTCTTTAAATACATGCAGTGTTTTCTAGTAGTAAATGAATAACCAGCCTGTTTTATATACATGAACAAAATAGGTTCTCTAAGATAAACGAAGTTGGTACAATTGCGTCATCTTCAGGCTAAAATGTATTACTGCATGATTAAAATCAACAAGTAATTTCACATAAATAACTTTATTCAATAGCATATGTCAGATGAAACATATTTAACATAAAGAAAACATTAATATCTCTAATAATTAAAGCCTCAAAAGGATACAAGAGTTTGACATAAAGTGTCCACTAATTTGTTAAAAATAGCTTCTGTCCATCAACACATTTTTTAAATGTCTCAGAAAGAGTTAATTTCACAACATAATTCCCAGCTGCAGTACATTTCAGCATAATTAGACAATATGTGCATTTATGTTTCTTAAGCCTGTTGTACACGGCAAGTGGTGCTGAACCTGTCAATGAGCACTCATAATCTAGCCCCGCCCACATGACCACCATTTCCTCCACAAGACAACTGTTAAAGGTACAGTCAGCTGTTGCAAGCTAAATGTAAGCTAATATCTCCTCGCATTTTGCTAGTTTACCGTTCTCTGTGCGTGTTGAAAACATGACCCGATACATCTACACAGTTTGTGATTCTAAATGTACTGCCCTGCAACATTATGTTAATACTGTGCAACTTCCATCATGAGCAGGTTAGTGAAATCTTGGGGGGGGTTTAAGGGCCCAGCATGGAGTTGACTCCAGCAGTGGGCAGGGCAACAGGCTTTAGGGGGCTGAGGGCCAGAAAAAAAGAAAACATGTACAAATTAACCCCAGTAATGCTCCATGAGTGAAGAATTGCGTGGAGGAGATCTCCATGCTTAGCTAGGTAGCTTCATCCATACATCTCTGTGGAACCACAGCTCCATAGTGGGACCTTCCAACTGCCATGTCGGACCTGACGTTAACCCTTCAAGTAGACCGGCTGAACGGGAGGTGTCATGGGTCCAGCATGAGGTGCAACGCAGGTCCAACACACCTGAGAGCGCCCCCTACAGGTCAGGATCTGAGGAGACAAGACCAGAAGTGCTCAGACAAGCTACACATTTAGTATTGAGAGTATCCCTGTATCACTCCCCCACCATACAACTGTATAACCATCACACGTGTGTGTGTGTGTGTGTGTGTGTGTGTGTGTGTGTGTGTGCGTGCGTGCGTGCGTGCGTGCGTGCGTGCGTGCGTGTGTGTGCGTGCGTCTCACCCCAGGTGTAAACCTTTTTCTTGCCGATGTGCGTGACCTCACAGGTGAAGACGTCTGCACTGGTGGGCGTGACGGGTACGTGCTTGGTCAGGTAGAAGTGCCAGCTCTTCTCGAAGGCCAAGTCGGTCACCTTGGCATTGGGGACCTCCTCGCCATTCTTCAGGATCTTAATGGAGATCTCTGGAGGATGAAAGTCGCTCACGTGACAGATGAGCACGTTCTCCTTGTTGATCATGTAAGGGTCGTGGCTGTAAAACTGCACTTTAGGCGGATCTGGCGAAGAAAAACGACATGTTCATTTAGAAATGTATAAAGTGATATAAAAACACACGTTCGACCGAAAGAGCCTTACTGATATACTAATTGATAGAATGAGAATTTAATTAGCAACAACACCAATAATAAACTATCTATATATAACTTTTTATACAGAGGTTCCAGTTCAAAGTGCTTTAGAATTAAAAATAACTTAATAAAGAATCAAAGGATGAACTGGAAAAATGAAAATAAAGACTGATATTACAAACTAGATAGTACATGGTATATAATTTCAATGAGCTAAACATATACATCAGGAATAATATATTTGCCTAGGCTTAATGCAATTTCACTAAATTGCGTGACTGTAAATGAGAATAGTCAAGGCCTGGGCTATTGAGAATTACATTTAGAAGACAATGTATACATTTGATTGTCAAATGTATTAACACATTGGTCATTAGTCATGGTCAATAACCATATTGGAAGTAAATTACAAAATACATTAAGATTATGGAAGTTTTGGTGCAGGTGTCCTATTATCTTGCATTAGTTATTTACAGTAGCCTATTAGCGCTGTGCCGTCTATCGCCGTAGGATAAAGGCCTAGACTAATGAAACACGTATTGAAGTCGGTATGAGTCCACCTAGTCACATATTAAAGTAGTAACACTATTTTATTGTAAACTTCAATTATATAAATTGTTTATTTAAGGCTACTAGTAGCCTTCTTAGTAATGATTTCGATATTACAGATGTGTAATCTCGAAATCGTATAAATCGTGTTTGCGTTTGAAACTTGTCAAAAACTCACATGTGTGGGCCCATAATGTCCCAAAGACGCAGCACAGAACTGTAAAGATAAAAGTCTTCATTGTCTTGATCTCAGATGAAAAGCACAATAAGCCTGATTTTAATGAAAAACAACACTAACGTTCTCGATCACTCGAGCCTTAAAACGAAACTAAAAACATGACTACATAATTTCCCGTATTGTGTCACAGAGACATGGCTCCGACCCTACAGCGCACCAATCACAAGGCGTTGCTAGGCAGGTTTTCCCGAGGCAGTTTCATGGTCATTTCCGCATTAACAACATTGATCAGACCACGGGGGGTCACATAACTTATATGGTCAGACCATGGGGGGTCACATAACTTATCTGGTCAGACCACGGGGATCACCTCAATCAGATCATTAGCTGTTTACTGTATGAGTTATAATGTTTTATATACTAATTTGCTACTGCATATAATAAAAATGTAATTGAAAGAAACATTAGAAAGAGATTACTTAAGGAAAGAATTTACTTTATTTATAATAATTCATTATTTTCTTTTACAATTGTGCAAATATGTTCGATAAGACAAGGCACAGAAATGCTAAACGTATATTACTGAAAGTGCGCTGAGTGTCATTGTTGTGTTTATTGTGCAGGTCATTGCGATGATACAATTAATTTTTCTGACTAACTGCAGCTTTGTATTTATTTCATGGAGAGAGGATCGGGGACTAGGAGGGTTGTGTCATGTGGTATGTGGCATTAGTTTAATGAAGAGATTCAACTGGGCCTGACATGAATGTTTCATGGAGATCTCTAAGCTTGTACTGGAACAATCACAAACATCATCACGCAAATAAACCTTGTTTACACTATATTTGGTTTATTTAATAGAAAAACATAAAGGCCTTAAATATGTTAAAAATCACAATATAACCAAGCACATGTACACAACATCAAATCAATTACATTAAGATGATTGTTGCTTCCCTTAACCCAACTCAATATAACTCAGAAATCACATAGTAACCCGACTCCAGATAAGCGGGAGAAGATGGATGGATCATATAATAATAGTGACAAGATGAAAGAAGACAAGATTTTACAAGGGAAAAAACAATGTATCTGTATTGTTTAAAGTCTGGAAACTGAGTATGACTATTAGATCAAACTGATGAAGAGGTGTGAAGATCCTGTGGTCTTGTCCATATGAACCACTCTCTGAAAAGCAAAGACAATGACACATATGGATCAGATTTTCAAAGGTATCTTTACTAATGTAGTAGTGTCTATTTCAGTCAACATAAACCACTTACCAGAACGTCCTGGGCACACATCTACATGTTAGGCTCTGTAAAACAACAAAATATATTTTAGTATGAATACTGTGTAACTGTAATACTGCATCAACAGTCACTATGACAAAAAGCTGAGTGACACCGCCTGCACAAAGACCCCTTGGAGCGGGAAGCTTCAATGGTATTGTGGCCATTGCCGATACTTCAGCCTCTGATGCCCAAAAAGCCTATTTTCCATTGACTGGACGGCCATTGGAAAACCTGCACCTCTAAAGCGATTATAAACGTTGTTTGAACACCACACTCATAAACAGTTTGTTATATTATGACGTTTAAAGTGAGTGAGTTAGATTGTTTATTTTATTACCTACAGCTCGTGAATGCTCACTGTTTAGCGTGACGTCAACACAGCGGTGGTCTTGGTGGGCACTATGATCGGAACAACCCCTCATCCTGTATTATATGTTATAGTATTATATAAACAGCAATGGGCCATGGATGTATTAATGCAAATTATCCACACCACGTTTGTGTCATTGTTAAGCGCACATTAGCCAGGAATGGACAGCACTAGACAATGCATCTCAACAAGAACAATGCATCTAAATTAGTCTGCAATGTGCAGACGGGCAACAATTGTGTATTTCAATCCTTTTATTATTTTAACAAAACAAACCTACAAATGTTTAATTCTTCCACACTGAAATTTCTGCTACTGAATTAAATCACTGGTGGGAATTAATTGTAAGCCTTTCCTGAAGCAGCCTTTGTCCTAATCAACTGACCTCTCTAATCTGTTTAACAACATTGTGTCGGCCATGTTGCCTAAAAAGCAGATACAATATGTTGCTAGTTTTAATCACAAAACACGGACAAAGCAGCCTGATTACCAAACGAACTGAGAACTCTACCTAGACTGCAAAAAAGTATGTGAAATCCAGGCACCGTCTGGGTGCTGTGTGGAGCACATTCCTGTATCTGTCCTGTATACCAACGTAGCAGAACGCCTTTCTGTCAATGATTGGCTGTTTATTACAGAAGCTGGGCTTCAAGGTTGGACAGGATTGCATTAAAGAGAGCCTCCTGTCCAATAAACGCTGAGATGTGTTTTCCTATGGGAAATGAGCGTCGGGCAGGACTCAAAGTGATGCGTTTTGGCCTGTTGTCCAATTAACATGATATTTTCTCCATAGACACAGAGCGCAT